>KZ062098.1:111369-152296 GCA_002091835.1 Anopheles maculatus
GTTGTCGAACTCTCTCCGCACCAAACTAAAACACAAATTAGTGCTATGAAAATTCCCGCAACAAATTGTACAAGAAAAATAAGAATATCTTAAGCAAATAACAATAATAATGTACATAATGGAAGCTGCTGCAAAACGGCATTGCGTCTAATGCCAAAATATGTGCCAGAGACTGCACAAAAATTGGCGTACCTTTCGCTAAGCTTTTCGATTTCGTAGACAGCTATGTACATTTTTTTTTTGTTGTTCCTTCAGCACCATAACAACATGGCGAAAGAAGCATCCATCAGCGACACGACTTGAGCAATCCTTACGCCTCTGCTCCCTACTCCTTACAACCCCAGCCGATTGTGTTGAGCCCTCCTCCCTTAAATGGCCTCCCTTTCGGCCAGCAATTTTGGGGCGCCCATCGTAAACATTGCTTTCGATCGATACCAACCAGAGCTGTAAAGGCGCGAACAGACGAGTGGAGGCACACAGCAACACACACACACACACACACGCAGCACATTTAAAAAGTGCAATTAGATTAATGAACCTTATCGTACGGTGCACCCCGGCCATCGTTCGACACCTTCCACCAAAGCCCAAAATCGAACCTCTGCGCAATGGCGAACTCTTTTTGCGCCCCGTAATTGCTATGGTTTGCAGAGAAGTGGAAAACGACGAAGTGGTGGAGAGAGCAACACCAAAAAAAATTGGCAGCCTCGGTTCGTCTATGTTGCACATTGTGTGCGGCGCTAGGTACGATTTGAGATATCCCGTGTTTGATGGTAATAAACGTCTCTCAATCATCAAAACACGCCTTCTCCGGTGTGGCGATGGATGACGAATCAATTGGTCAGTCCGGGAGTAAAACCATGCAAAGAGTGGCACACCGATGATCACGATCAAAGTGCTGAAAGGTGATTATGTTTAACAAAATTTTCTAATATTGATGATTTGTTTTTACAGTAGCAATGCATTTTTATTGATGAAAGTTCGTTTAATTTTTCCTGCTAGACTTTTAATTCTTATTTGCTTTGATACACCCTATTTGATATATTATGAGTCTTATTCCTTTATTGTGTTATGTTCCACTTACTAGGTTAATGCTTAACTTTACATAACTCGGACTTTGTCCGACTGTAACAAACCGTCCCTAATAGTCTCTGTCAACCAGTACAAACAAACTCTTTGTGGCATCTTTTTTGATTTTTGCAACAAACCTGTTGCTAAAATCAATAGGATAATTACGTGTAGGGTCAAACAACAACCGAGCCAGCGAACGTCTCGGGCACGCTTTAATTAAATCCTCCCCAAACCCGACCCAAACGGTGCGGGATGCGAACGGCCTTACTCAAGTGCAGCGTTACGCTGACGGTAACCTAATCACCACCACAATCACACACACACACACACAGACCCATACACACTGTCACACTGTTCAACCGTCCATGCATCATGCTGCAAGCGAATAATCGCTGCAAATAAGGTATGTGTGAGCGAACAAATCGACCCAAACCGCACACGTAGGGCGCACAATGTTATTAAAAACTGCCCTACTCCCTACCACTGTTGGCTTCTGTGGGAGCAGCCGGGCCCAGGTTCCAGCATGCATCCCAACTTGATCGAGCCCGTCGATCGACGGAAGCTGGCGGAGAAAATTGGCGCGGTGGAAAGTAGTGCAAATGTGGCGAGCCTGTGGAGCCGCCAGTCGCGTGTGGCGTGCCAGCAAGGGAACGAAAGAAAGCAAGAAAGTGTTGCATAATGGGGTGGGCACTGCCTGTTGCAGCACACCGGAGAGTTGTCGGCACGAGTCGACGAAAACAAACGGCAAACCTGGCCGAGCAACGGCAGATGCAGGAGATCATATGGTGGCTTTTTGTCGAATCGTCGGATCGCTTCTTCGGTAACAGATTATCGCAATGCAATTGGCTGAACACCGATCTGACGCCCTCGGCTCGTGTGCACACTCCCGTAACAATGGTAATTGATGGTGGCGTTTTGCTCGTGGCTGTGAGGAGAGATACTTTTATAAATAAGCAGTAAATGAAAAACCTTTCACAAACATAAATTGAAAAAGATGAAACATAAATTCTAAACTCTTAATATTTGTGTGGAAGCTTTAGGTACAATTGATTGCAGCTCTTGTTTCGGTGAGATCAGATACATTCACCTGCTATCCACCTGCAGCATCAACCTGGTTGAACGATTCCACCGATCCTATAGCACCAACCATAGGATAGCAAGGGATTAAAAAACCAATCACAGTGGACGAGTAGAGAGTCCCTTGTTGTCATAAATATTAGCTTGCTGGGGTAATTTATGTTTATACAGTAAAGACAATTAATTATTTTTAATATTTTGCTAAATTCTCTGAAATTTTAAGTAAACTAAAAGATCCCTGAGGTTGTTATTTTTACATTAAAATTTTGATTAATCATTCTAAAAATAAACCAAGAATTCTAAAATAATCAAAACACAAATATTAAATTAGAAATAAGCAATATCATTTAAAGGTTGTCTACCTTTGTGTTGAAGATTTCTAGTGCTTACACAAATAGCGTACAACCATTGTTATGAAATGGTGTAATAAACCATTTAGTTTGAATCAAATTTTATGTAAATAATTTCTAATTTTATCTAATAAGCCTATTACCGTCTAATTTGACCACACATCAACACCGCGCAATTTTATGCCCATGGTCCGTCCATTGATCTGCCAGCGGGTTGCAAAAACGAATCGACAACAACGAAAGAAAAAAAAGCACAACCTTCGATTGGCTCTCCGTTGACGAATTACGACGACGCAAGTCCGGGACTAAACCCTTAACCAGCGTCCCGGGGCTCTGAAAGGAACTGACGTAACGAACGAGTTTCCCGCCGTCTCCCGGTGTCGATGATGCTAAGCAGAAGCAGTTCAATCATAAACAGCAACAACAACAAAACACATAAACACACACACACACACATACGGGGGGGACACTACCAGTGTGCAGTGCCGTCGAGCACCACTAGATTTGCGATCGAAATCGAGAGCCTTGTATGCCCGGTGCTCCCTCCGAAGGTGTAAACAAATCCAGTTGTTACGTCCAGCAGTGCCGCGGTTCGGCACCACGCGAACCGGTCGGCTCGCTGAAGATCTCGGACATTGCCCTAATGCGGCGAAAGGGGACGGTCGGCTTAAATCTGCAATCGCTCGCGCCATTTCGCCACACAATGTAGCCCTGCGGACGGGTGAAAGAATGCGTTCAAGAGTGCAGTCGTTGGCTGATGCTGCTACCTTGCGGGATTGTAGGTTAGCCCTGCCACGCTCCAGTTTCCCTTAATTGATGTGAACCTATTTTTACTTTCCACCAGACGGCCAACATGATCGGGCACGGTGTTCAAAAAAAAATACGGAGGACAGAAAGAAACAAAATGCTTTAAAAAGACGGGTTCGTCGCTTGCTGCCGTCGAGAGTCGTTTGTTTTCACATTGAAATAGATTTTGCACGGCATTGGCTCGATCGTATCACAACGGACTGCTGTCACACGTACGATCTTCTTCGATCGACAAGACTTGCAATCTATTTTATGGTGTTTCGGAAAATGCCACTTCCACTCCTGACTTCATCCAGTTCCAAAACAAAAAACCCCCAGAGATCGCATGTTTTTGTTTCTCCTCTAGCCGTAACATCCTTATCGTAGCGCATGCGTGCGTGACTGTCTGTCGCGATCGCTGAGCTATGTGTGTGTGTGCCACTATAAGCTTCACGGTGCGATGCGTAATCTGCGATGATTTCCAGCGCCTAGCTAGCCGAGCGATCCGTTTATTTTCGGGGTAACAACAATAGCGGTAAGCACGGCGGCACCGTTACGCCGTGCCGGTTTACGACGTTTGCGATCCGAAAAGTGACGCTCGTACACACATACACACACTCGCACACACCCCGATTGCACAACTTTCCCCTTTCGTGCAACGTCTGAAGCTCCGTAATGTACCGCGGTTTCGAAGGAGAAGCGGCCAGCTGAACCCGGGAGGCTTTGTTTTTAGTGCCTTCGGTTAAGCCGATGTCGCGGCGGTCCGGCAGTTTACGTGTCCAACCGATGTTGAAGGTCAGTGTTCGTAATGGAGTGAAGAAAAAACTCGACACATCGACTGATCGGTTTTTCGGATGGTGGCCTCCACCGCCGGCGATAAATCATCTCCGTGTGCAGCGGACATTTTACCACCTCGTTTTCCGCTTTTAACACGCGTAAGCATCGACGGCAAGCGCTTTCGAACAGCTTCGAATTAAAGCAATTCTTAGTTCGGGGCACTAGATGGTTATTTTTTTTTGACGGCCGAGGAAAATCCAAATTGTGTGTGGAGGAAAATCAAAACAATTCAACCACTGCTCGCGATCGGTTAGCGATCTAAGCTGAGCGGATTGACTTTGAGAGCACAATAGAAAGTGACCATCATCGGCAGCGGAGTTGGGGAAGTTGGTACGATCGTGACAAGGTTGGTTGTAATAATTATAATAAAGCACTTTTTTACAAAACTTTGGCCATATTTTTCATGCAGTATGGTACATAGGATCAGTAAACTGTGCAATCGTCGAAGTAATTGACGAGACTTTCTTCTTACTTACTTACTTATCAGGCGCTACAACCGCTTCACGGTCTTGCCCTGCTGCAACAATCCGCGATACCGCTCACGGTCTAGCGCCGTCGTCTGCCAATCCAATATCCCGGCCGTTCTGGCGTACGCATCAACGCTATCACTCCATCTCAGTTTGGGCCTACCACGCCTCCTCTGTCCATGTGGACGGCCTAAAAGGACTTTACGGGCTGGGTCGTCCGCTACCATTCTCATGACATGACCGGAGCCTGGCGAGCCTAATTAGCTGCACGATGGTGAGTTCACCGTACAGCTCGTAGATCTCGTCATTGTAGCGGCTCCTCCGTTGTCCTTCCACACATACGGGGCCAAAAATCCTTCTGAGCATCTTCCTCTCGAACGCGGCTAAGAGGGTTTCGTCAGTTTTGGACAGAGTCCATGTCTCAGAGGCGTATGTGAGTACTGGGACTATAAAGGTTTAATACAGTCCCAGCTTCGTCCGTCGCGACAGGTATTTTTAGTGGAGAAGTTTCCTCAGGCTGAAGTATGACCGGTTGGCAGCCACCACCCTTGATCTCCAACCCGAGGTTCAGTGCCGCATGCTCGATCCTTTGGTAAGCTTCTGCTACATAGGAGAGCCTCAAACCAATGCTGTCTATGTCATCAGCGTATGCCAAGATCTGGAGTGACTTATAGAAGATGGTCCCCGAAGTTTCCACCTCCGAGTCTCGGATGGCCCTCTCTAGCGCCAGATTGAATAGGAGGCAAGCAAGCCCATCTCCCTGGCGCAGACCCTTGGTGGTAGCAAAGGGCCCTGAGAGTTTTCCATCCATCTTCACCTGGCATGTGATGTTGGTCATTGTCATACGTACAGGTCTGGTAAGCTTGGCCGGGATTCCAAATGAGCTCATTGCGTCGTATAGTTTTACCCTGGCTATGCTATCGTATGCGGCTTTAAAATCAATCAATCTTCTCCAAGATTTGCCGGATGGTGAATATCTGGTCAGTGGTTGATTTTCCGTTTCGGAATCCTCTTTGATAGTTTCCAACTATCTCTTCAACGAATGGGACAAGTCTATCTTGTATAGCCAGGGAGAGAATCTTTTAGGCGGTATTCAACACCGTAATACCCCTGTAATTGCTGCACTCTAGCCTATTTCCCTTCTTGTGTATGGGGTAAATAATGCCGAGATTCCAGTCACAAGGCATCAATTCGCTATCCCATACCTCAGTAATGATTTAATGAATTTCCTGTTCGAGTGCTGCACCTCCGTTTTTGATCAGCTCGGCTTCTATTCCGTCGGTACCTGGTGCCTTGTTGTTATTTAGCCGACCGATGGCCTTTCGTGTGTCTTCAATGCTAGGTGGCAGTAGCATGATATCATCTGCTAGTGGAGCCTCTAGCTGTTCGTTGAACTGATCATTTAATAATTCATCAAAGTACTGAGCCCATCGCAAGAGGACCTCTGGCTGGTAACTGACCAGATTTCCATCCTTATTCCGACAGCAGATCACCTTAGGTCTGAAGTTGTTTCGGTGGCTTGCTATCTCTTGGTAAAACTTTCTTCCTGGTCCGTAACGCACTCTTATTTCTTGAAGTTCCCGCACTCGTTGGTCTTTCTTCAACTTTCTTCTTTCTTCAACAATTCTTCAACTGATCTTTAAAAATTGAACAAATTTTCAAACTAACTGAGAAACAGTAGAGAAAAGCAGTTCAAGTGTCTACAAAAAAGAAGTAAAACGGTATGGAAAAAAGGTGAAACAAATGGTTAACAAATACATATGTTTAACTGTCATTTAAACAGCATTTCAAATATAAAATTCAAAACATAACATTCAATTGAAATTTGTACTAAAAATCAAATTTTCTAAGAAATTACTATTTTCCACGATGTATGCAAATATGATACAACTCTGAACAGGAAAATATGATTCAAAATGTACGTTGAACCTCGTAGGTTCGGAACGCAATTCTCGTCACTGGTATTTAGCTATGTTAAATAGAATAATTCTATGTGTAGGGATACAATATCGTTATAAAAATAACAAGTGACAGTTAAAAATGTTGAAAATATATGATTTATAACCTCTTACAACCGTACATACAATAGCATACATCCCCAAAAGGGGTTGATACGGCCAGGCCGTTATAAAAAAAACCTCTTACAGTCTCATTTGAATTTGTTTATACAACTTTTTTATATTTTCTCAAAGTACAAAAAATTACAAAGCTTTATTAAAGGTCTGTGTTGCTGTTATCTGTATTGCATTTATGCTCAAATTATCATTACAAATTTAAAAAATCAATTATCAACTTATTTATAAACATACATATTTTACTTAGAAGGATTGAGTTTTTATGTATTTTTCACAACAATTTTCCTGATTGAAAAACTCTAAATAGTAACTTTGTTTATAAGGATCAGTTACAGAAACTGCAGCAACATTTAACCAGAGATCGTCTTTATGGTTCGATAGCCAAGAAACTGATACGACATTTACCAACCCCTTTTCTTCACACAAAAAGAGAAAAAAAAACGTTAAACAAAAAACCAATTAAACCATCACTGCAATCTCGATGCATTCTCTTTTATTGCACTCAAGGATTAAAACATTCAGCAGAAAATATGCACCATTTAGGTAAATGATTCCCACACGCCAACAGCTCACAGCTTGAGTATTTACGTTTTCTTTCTTTGCCTATATCTTTCTCAATCTCTTGCACGTTCGTGAATCCCTTCCCTATGGTGGTGGTCAGCGTGCCAGTTACGAGCTGCACAAAACGCACCAAAAACCAAAAAAACAAACCTACCAAAATTAAGCCACCGTTCGGTTGCACTCAGTTGCACTGGTTCGTATGCGTTTAATTGGGCTAACACCGTCGTAATACGCTGCTAACCTTGGTCCGGTCGTTTGCAAGCCGGGCACCGGTCGATGAGGAAGTACTTTCCCTTTTTCGGAAAAGTTTGAGAAAGCTTCAAGGAAGGAAGGACACCGATGTACGCCGGGTGAAAGAATTACACCGACCGAAGCTACATCCATCAAGGATTTATTCTTATTTCTTTCAAGTGTGGGGGGATACAACCTCGTACCACGGAATCGGTGATTCATTTTATGGTCGTGGCGAAGGTGAAAAGCCCAAAAACGACAACCCCCCTCCAAACCGACTGCAAGGAAGCGACTTATAATCTAATTAAAATAATTATGATCATAAAGCACACCGAGCAGCAGTGGCTGATCGTGCCGATGTGTGATTTCGTTTCGTGGCTGGTGCTGGTGGGGCGTACTGGTGGTGGCCACTTGCGCAATGGCAAAAGGTAACGCCACGGCAAGCAACAACGGCACCGTCGGCACAATTAGGTGGCGCAAGCTGAACGATGCTTTTCGCAGGACCGTAGGAAGAAACCGAACCCACCCCATTGATCATCTGTGTATGTGTGTGTGTATGTGTGCTGGTACACAAACGGGCGGTTTGACGCGCGTTCGAAACGTTATGTGCCGTTAGCATAACTTATGCACACAATGGACGGCTTCTCGAAGGTGCCATATTGCATGGGTTTTGTGTGGTAGCGAAGAAAGGCTTAATTGCTTTTTATTTCTGTTCTGAGCATGCAATTAAGAGATGGATTAAAACGTAAAGTACAACTATTAAATTGTGCAGTAAAAGGAATGTGTATTAAAGGTAGATTTATTGGCATACATAACAGGCTGGCTTATTAAAACTGGCGATTGTTTATTTAAGAAAAACGCTATTTGATATTTTGTAAAATAGTTGATTAAAATTGTTCATCTGCAACTACCGACCAGTTCATCAAGTACGAAAGGAATTAAAAGTTGCAATAAATAATTAATTATCTAGTTCGCGTTGTGCACCATCGGCCCTGCCCATAATAATAACAATTAATGGTCCGGTATAGATGGCCACAGGAAAACACACACTCTCTCACTCTCTCTCTCTCTCTCTCTCTCTCTCTCTCTCTCTCTCTCTCTCTCTCTCTCTCTCTCTCTCTCTCTCTCTCTCTCTCTCTCTATCTCTGCATTAAGCCTGTGTTAATCTGCCCAGTTCCAATAAATCCAACCGAAGCATAAACCATAGCCCTCATCGACCGTTCGACTTCATCCACTCGAAGGGCTGGAATGGAAACGCTCCTTCCCCGAAAAAAAACAAGAAGTTAATCCGCCCTGACGGGCCAGCGCTGCAGCAAAAGTGGCCATGGATAATCGAAGAAAATTACCAAACTAAACGGAAAATGGAAAGCGTAAATTAATCACACCGTCTATTTCCTTTCGGGTGAATGGACGCAATGGACGCAATGGACGTAGCGGCGAGCTGGTCCTCCACAGGCCGGACGGTCCAAAAAGGGACAGGAAAATCTATTTCTTTGCTGCCGTATGCTCTACATAGGAAACGGGTCTGGTGGTTCGGTGATTGATGGACGATTTTCATACGCGTACTACATGCGAAAGAAAATTGGTTTGTTTGAACTGAGAAAATGCAGTATTGTTTTTGTGCCTGCAGCTGCAAGTGCAATTGCAACCTTGCTTAGTTCAAAATGTGGTGTCTTTAGGAAGTCTGGCAGAGACCTTAGCCATGGTCATCATAAAAATAAACGTTTGTTTTCATTCCTTCGAGTTCATAACTACTCCAAGAATTGGCTGTCTCTAGACCAAAAAATCTGTTAGTCGATATCGCGATTAGTTATTAGTCTCTTCGATTGACAACGCGTTTACCATCAAGAATTGCAAAAATCGCCTTCAACTGCTCAAAATGATTAATAACATGAACGACCTAATCTGATGGAAGGACGGCATGAATAGCATAACAATTAGATAAGAACTAGGGTATAAGGCTAACACGTAACAACTGATGGTGTAGAAAGCGTACTTGAACTTATAATTTCCAGAAAGCTTCATGCGTCTCTGAGCAAAAGCATCGTAGCCTGCGGACCCTATTGGTTCTCGCTTAAACCTTTTTTTACGATCATGTGCCAGAAAAGAGGGAACGGTACACTAACAATGCTCATCATTTTCGAGAGTAATGGCCACAAATAAAGTTAATTAACTACCGCTCATAAAATCGCAAACGAAAAACCCTAGCGATCCAGAATGGCAAACAATCTCATAAAATTACTCACATTTACCTGACCACGCGTTTTGTTCCCAATCGTTACAGGCATGTAATTCCGTTGCGAGGGTTTTATGCAAATGCAACATTTATCGCACCAAAACTTTTGTCAATCGTGGTACACAGTCCGTTAATAATTAGCGCTAGTTGTCCTTTTATCGTCTTGGCTCCCTGTAAACATCATCTACGTGCATCTAGATTATTAATTTGCTACCAGTTCGAACGTGGTAAAGGAGTGCTCAGGCTCATTACTTACTGTTTTATGTGTGTAGTTATTAATCTGAAACTAGAGACGTTATGAGTGGTCAATTAGAGTGGGATGTTCGAGAATCGGGAACCACCGAAACACAAGCCTGTTTGCGTTAAAGGTAACACATGAGGTGTAATGCTTTCAAACTAATCAATGAAAACCTCGGCAAACTGCTGCTAGTGCTTGTAGTACACACTTTAAATCATAATGACATAAATCAGAGATCATTTATCATTTGCATAATTAAATTGAAGCTCTCTAAAGCCCGGCATCAGCTGAACACCGTCACGCTCCTGCAGCAACAACAGCAGTAGTAAGATCGCACACGTTTCATAACAACAGACCCATTCCACCGCACAGCATCACCACTTTTCCACTGCCAGAGCGCATTAGGAATGCAGTTCTCGCATAAACACACGCAAATGCATCGTTTGTTCGACTGGACGTGTGCCGACTGGTGACTGGCCAGGTTGTAAACGGTCGAACGCTCAGCATAAATCACCATTATTGTCATTACAACCGATGTGTACGTGTACGATCGCGAAACGCAACGCGACTAATTGACCTGGCTGTACTCTGCGCTCCGGCATCGATCATAAAGCACCGCAGCAATGATCGTCGGCGTTGTCTTGCGTTGGTCGATTGTTCTTTGCCGTAGCAATCGCCTCCAGGGCTGGAAATAAATAGTGCAAGTACATGTTTTTTACACTTAACTTTCTTCTACGCTCGGTGCCGATCCCCTCCTGTCCAACTATTCAAGCAGGCGTCATCTGAAGCACTACAATGATGCAGTAAACGAGTGTGCGCCCAGTTTGCCGCACAACACCCGACGGTGCTTGGCGGCTGACGTTAATAGTGGGGAGCATAGGAAGGTGCAATAATATTTATGGAAACAAATTATATGCATGTATGATCGTCAGTGCTCGACCGCAGAAAAACGATCGCGATGGAATCAGCACAATAGGAGCGTTTGCCATATTAGCATCTGTACGAACCCTTACAGTACATCTCCGCGTTGATTAAACACACCGACAAAACAGATCATTATCAAATTTCACAGCAAACTCATGTGCCTTTCTTTCTCTTAATTACGTAAAATTACTAAGCGATTATGCATTTACTACCGTTTAACCTCAATACGCCTCACTGTTCTCTATTGCAATACCGGTCAATTGTCGTACGTCGCATAAAACGTACGGAGAAAGACCGCTCTGTACCCACTCGAACGGTGAACTTCTTTTAACGTTCAATTTCTGCCCTCCACCCGACACATTCCACATAACTCATTTCTGTGCCACCGTGCGCACGGGACGGGACACAGAGACACACATTTTCCATGCTCCACTAACTTCTGCGCGACAAGACATCGTGCCCGGTGTAATTTCTCACGGTACATTATTCCGAACCCATTCGGTGCCGTTTGTCGTACTTTTACGTAAGTACACGACGGAACGAACGTCGCGGAGTACGTGTGGCAAAGAGGGGACGACACAGTGTCTCAGTGGGCTCCTTTTTTGTTTGTGTCCCTAACTGCTTCTAGTGTGTCAATAGGACTCGATTCCGAACACCACCAACGAACCTCAGCAAGATGACATTTGCTCCACATCTTCTGGTACATCGTTTAGCCCTCCTTAGTGCACAGTCAGTCGGTCAGTCAGTCAGTAATGAGAACAGACTTGTTTTCTTCCGAGCGCCTCCTCTAACACAGTAAGATGAAACCTCTTACCAGCGAGTTAACCCATGTCAACCTTTTGCTTGAGTAACCGCGCAATTCTACACGTGTTTTGCGCAATCCAATCGGTAAAGAACCATGAACCAGACAACCGAAAGTTGAGCCACTGACCGGTAGTAATTCGTCACCGGTAAAAACGATTTATTCGAAAAGTTTGATACGCATTTTCGCATTCAAATGGGAATAATGATTGTGCTTGAAATTGAACGATTGGAAAAAGAACTTCTTAATTTCTGTGCATTAAAAAAAGAAGTTAAAGGCCATTAAATGAAGCCCAATTTTGTAATTGACCGTTAGACCTACTTTGATATTTTGGAGTTCCATATTCACCCAAAAACTGACCGTGTCGTTCATACATAATATGAAACAAAATAGCTTAAAGTCTCCTTAGCGGATGATAACCAGGTCAAGGCCATTTATAAATAACTTACACATTTTCGGTTGACTTACACAGTTTTGACGATGCAGACGGTTGTCAAAGCCGGAAGGATACGCTGGTTGGGGCACGTGATGAGGATGCCGGACTCATGCCCTACCAGGAAGGTGCTCGTCAGCGACAGCGAGCTCGTTGGCTGGATCAAGTGGAGTCAAACCTGAGGGATATCGAATGCAGCCTTGGGTGGAGGAGTGCAGCTATGGACCGAGTTTCCTGGAAACTAATTGGACGCCAGGCCCTGTCTACTAGACGTGTAGGAGCAATCCGGGAAACACATTTTCGGATTTTATAAGGGACTCGAGGTGAGGCTTAAGGAGATTCATTGAGTGTACCAAACCTGCAGCACCTGCTGTACTGGGCGAATTTCCGATTGGCACACAATGAACTCTGTTCGTTTGAGCCGTAACTAGTCGTAACTTTAGACAGTAATAAAAAGTCCTGCTTGTTCTGCACGCCACGCCACGCCAGCTTAAGATCCAAAGCGTCGGAAAGTGCAAAACCAGCAGTGTCCAGCAATTTAAAGTGCCGCAGCATCTTGGTACATTCCAGGAACTTACTTGCTTCATTAATACTTCGTTAATTTCCACAGGTCCATTATAATCCAGTTTATAGGACTTTTTAATCCACTGTCGATCTTTTTCTTTTTTTTACTTCTATGGCACTAGAGCCTCTATCTTATGTCTTGCTTGACTTACCCTTAGCTGGATAATCAATCTTGTGAACATTTAGAAAATCAAATGAAACATATTATGCTTGTAGCAATCATTAGTATTAGTCTCTACGTTCTTGGCCATCAGCTCATCTCAATCATCAAACAATGATTTTTTTTTGGACAATGCTTTCAGCTTCAAATACCAAATCGTTTCCGTAGTGAGTAGATCTTGGAAAATCCTGGGATTGATTGGACAAATTGCTAGGTATCTAGATTGAACAGATATCTCGGATCGAAGTTGTGTTCAATTTCTTCTAAAATTTGTCCTTCTGCGTCAGTGCCAGATACTATTCACAATTTTCATGACCCCTACAGCCCACTTTTCGTACAATTGTTGGGTTAGGCAGAAGCATGATAATCTTTACAACAGACGAATTAAATTGGAATTCATTTTACAATCCTAGCAATGACTCCCTCAACAACTGGACAAGTCTTTCCGAGTTTTTTCATACATTGTCTATCCAAGTTTTCATCAATTTTATAACGGCTGTAATAACCGCTGTAAAAAGCAAATGCGGTTAAAATCCTGGCGTTGTCAGGATATATCCCGTCTTGGAGTGATTTTCTTCATCATAATGTATTATGAGGTGTACCCACAACAGAGAAACGGGAAGAAACTGTTTTTGCCTACGGTTATAGCCACAAATAGTCACAAAATCTATGCGACACAAGTTTTACCAAAATTTACCGATACACAACATTAACAACACACACACATTGAACTGCACCACTATTCACTTCTTGAACAAATTTTATTCTCTTTTCTGCCTTGCACAAGTCTTACTTTGCTTCCGTCGAGAAGCTTACCGAAAAAAAAAGCAAATCGGAAAAGTTGCAACACTTGCTCTCCGCTAAAATAGTTTGTTAACCGCGATACCTTGCCCTTCCAGATGCTCAAACCAGTCTGTTCATAATAACATGAAGAAAAAAAGTGTGTGTGTTTGACCGAAGATAGAGATGCGTGGAAATAACCCGGGGGAGAAAGATGCCTCACATCCCGCTTAGCTCATGTTGTTGATGTACTCTTCAACTTCCTCCTTGGTGAACATTCGGAACAGTTCCTTCGGTGTCATCGTCATGACTTCAACGTTTGTTGAGTTCAGCTTCTCTTCCATCACTTGTTTCAGTGTGCTAAGGGCTAGATTGATCGCTTCCTTAATGGTCATCGTGGGCAGATAGTACTCCTGTGGCAAGTGGACAAAAACGAGTCAGACAAACAGAAACCACTTTACTCCACTTAAACCTTTGAAACTTACCTGCAAATTCTGTTGTGCACCTTCGCTACCGGAACCGATTGCTTTGGCATCGAACCTAATGTACGTTCCGGACGGGTCCATATGCCAAAGCTGCGGTTCACCATTCTCGATACCGGCAAACAGTATGGCTACACCGAACGGTCGACTCATGGCCGAATCCGTATCGTCACCATCGCCAAACTGGATGGCCACGTTCGATACGGCCTGTGCACACGATTCCACCGACATCCGCTCGTTGTACACGAACCAATGGTTCTGGCACTCGATACGTGCACGATCGAGCAGCGTTCGCGAATCGGCCATCAAACCCGAGGTGGCACATCCTATGTGACGGTCTACTTCTACGATCTTTTCCATCTTCGAGGGTTCTATCAGCGATGAGGTAATGCGTTTCTCTACCGCCATCACAACACCTGCAATGAAGCAAGCAACGATCAAAATTCCGCTCGTCATCATCACCGGGGGACGAACAGTTCGTTTCATTTCTTACCCTCCGGTGTACTAATTCCAATCGCAGTGGATCCAAATTTGATCGCCTCAATGGCATATTCCACCTGGAAAAGACGTCCCTCGGGCGAGAAGGTGTTTACGCCACGGTCATATTCGGAGCGGGTCAGGAACATCTACGAAAGATACGGAACACCAAACAAAATCCCATTGAGGTTATGTGTACATGACAAAGCAAAGCTCCACGAAGGAAAACAATCAAATCGCACATAATTGTTGTTCCCATGATTTATTCCTACAAGAGGAATTAGTTCTTTCGTACCTTGCACACAATTTTATGCTAACTGGCCGTGAAATGCGATAACTTTCTTTAATGTTTGCTAAAACTGATCAACGGCAGCGGCGAACTCAACACAAAATCCGAAGTTTCTGAAACACAAACAGCTGTAGCGAAGGTTGAACCATCCATTGCATTTGACGTACAGAGTTTCACATAGAGCGGAGATTATTTTTCTGTTATGTGCTTGAAACCAGTAACAGAAAATGAATAATTATCACCATTTATTTATAATAAAATGATTTGAAGCAAATCTCGCACTAGCTGGTATGCTATGCTCTATCAAGCTCAATAAAAATTCAAACCCCAATTTCCAATTCCAGGTTAAAATGGCGGCGAACTACGTCGTTGTGCAGCCTGCTCTCCGCGTGCGGCAACCAAAATGACAAACAATTTTTCGACAATCAAAACAGAGAGCTGTCACAACATAATCGTACAATTCGAGCGCTTTCGGCTGAGATCAAAAATCCAGCAGCAACGATTTCGAGCACTCACGATGGTGAGAATTTTTTAAATCTTTCTCACTAGAGGCGGTTTTAGTTTTTTCAAGAAGGTACTTTACTATTGATTATCCCTACATTATTCTAGTTATTGTGGTTATTGTAAGCATTAATTTTACCATCCTTTGTAATCAATTTACAGTTAACTGCGTTTGACTTAGTTTTTCTAATGATAACTCCTTCTGGTACTCTCTCACCAAAGCTTTGAGGAAAACAATCACTTCCCACCCCACTTTCGCTTCGATTTTCTCTCCTTCCATCGCATACCGCGATAAAACAGTACTGGTCGGGAAAGCAATTTCGGGCGTCAATTAAACAAGCCTGTCGAACACCCCAGACGTAGCAACCGTTACTAGCGTGAGCAGTCCGCTTTCGATAACAGTTGTTTACTTTTCGGCCTTTGGAAATTAGTCTTTTGTGAGCCCTCTTCCCTTCAAGAATTCATTCAAGTGTACACAACACCCTATCTCGGGGGGTACACTAGTTCTCTTGAACTAGAAATTCGTTTGTCCAATTATAGAACCTCAAGGCAATATTGGGGAATTTTGCCTGCTTAGTTTCACCTTCGTTCAGAGTTCAGTGCGCGAAAAGGGAATAGTGAACAAAGAAGCCCGAGAGTGCGGTTGCATTACCGGTGATTCCCCAGGGTTGTTGTGTATGTCCTTTGGAAAAGTGCAAGTACTCGTTGCTAGCGGTATTGAACGGTTAATAAGGTTACTTGATTCATTAAATTCGTTTAAATTCATTTTAAAACGTGCACAAGTGAATCTTTGCTTAAAATGACCAAACATAAAGTGTTTTCAAAAAAGGCAAAAACCAACCTCACACACCTTTATCTGAACGACAAAAATATGACCAAGATAGTAAGTATGCTTTTTAGAAGATTCAAAAATGTTTTACCAATTATTTATTTATTATACGAAATTCGTACTCGTAATCGATCGTTGTACATAAACAATCCTTTCATAACTGTTAAGAATGAGGTTATCAGTTATTCACAAGCCGCCGGAATAATCGCCGGAAACTGCCCTTATATGAACGAGTCAATGATTGGCTACATATTCACCGGCAAGCAATGGTTCCAATAGTGCTGGGCCGAATCCTTTCCACCAAGGTTTCCTTCCCATTCACATTAGCTGTCAAGTCAACCGAGTCAGTCGGATTGAAAAGGTCAGCTTTTCAACACCCCATTACCGCATTTTCAATCGCGAAAATGGCGCGCAAAAGCGTCGATTTTCTTTCCAGTATGTGCTTGCTCCGCTGTTGATTTGTGGAAAGTTTCTCCCATTTCGGTAGCAAAACTTTCACCCAACTATTTCGGGAGCTTTTTTCTGGACCCTCAACTTTTTCCCTTTCTTTGAACTTGTCCGGAAATGTTGGAATTTAAGCGCCATTTAAAACTGCGTCAACATGCAATGAAAATACGTTACTGTTATTTAGCAAAACGACCAGAAAACCCCCTTTCCTTATATCTTTGCTCCAATCTTCCGTTGCAGAATAACATCTATCCAACGAAAAATATTCTCGTCCTGTATCTGCACAACAACCAGATAAGCAAAATTGAGAAGTTAAGCGCTTTCGCTCATCTTACGCACCTGTACCTTCAGTGGAATAATCTGCGGAAAATAGAAAACCTGGACAGTTTAAAAAATCTCAAACAACTCTACCTGGGATACAATAAAATAACACGTTTGGAAAATTTAGGCAGTCTCAAAAAGCTCGAACAACTCCACATCGAACGGCAGCAGCTGGATGGGGTGGTACGGTTCGACTTTGACCCGGAATGTCTGTGCGCTTTGGCGGTAAGTCACATATTGGAGTCAGTTTTGGAGACATTTTTCCAAAAAGAGCGTGTCCTTCATTTGTTTTTCCTTCCGGCCCCCTCATTTCTTCTGCAGAACCATTTGAAGGTGTTGAACATCAAAAAGTTGAAGCTCGCCAACATAGACGCACTGGAACCGCTGTGGAAGTTAGAAGTTCTGCTCGCCTCGGAGAACAATTTTAAAACCACTGACGACATAACACCCGTCATTAGTGCACTGTACTCGTTGCGTGTTCTCGATCTGCAGGGCTGCACGGCACAGCGCGATGTGCACTATCGGGAAAAGGTCACGGCAGCCGCTGGTCACAAACTTCGTCAGTAGTACAAGCAACATTCCTATCTTTTTTTTCAGTTCACTTAGAACATGTGCTGGTTTTTTTCTCCATTCACAGTGTTGCTGGACGGAAAGATGATATCGCAGTCGACGAGAAACTTTATCAAAAACTTTCAAACCGTCAAGCTGGAGAAGCAACGACGGGCCAGCGAAAAACCCAAAACAGCAGACACAGGTACAAACTCCAAAACGTCCTTCGACAGTGTGAACAGTGAACGGAGCAACGGACCGCTGGGTGGGTTTGTCGATCCGTTCAGTGCCGTGCTACCGCACAAGTTCCCGGGCAACTCACTGTTCCAGGTGTCGACTCGACGGCCGGCTTGCACGCGAGTACTCCGCAAGCCCGTCAAATCGCCGCTGCTCACGAAAACGATGTCGGCCAACTTTTGTGACGAGATGGCATTCCGCTCGAACGAGCTGCAGCCGGCAACGACCGTCGTCATGCTGCAGGGCAAAGAGATTAAGGCAGGCACGCCAGTGTTTAAGGATAAATTGCGCACTCATCGGAAGATACAATCGTTGCCTACAATCGATCACTAACTGGTTCACTAATGGCGAAAGATTGTAATTCTTTTTTTTTTCGGTAGCATTTCGTGTTTGAATTGATTGATAGGACTCTGATTGCTTTGTGCCGAGTGTTGTTTGCAAATAGAGAAACAAAAACTCCCATATCCTCGCGTTCATGGTGTTTAGAATTAATTTGTGTTAAAAATGGTAAACCGATAACATGCAACCGAAAAATTGCACTGTGGGAGCACTAAAGAACCCATATAAAAGATCAAATGGTTTTCAGATATTTGGTGTTTTCCGATTCACTGCTCGAAAAAATAAACTATTCAAGGCCTGGTAGTTTCACAGACCATAAGCTAAGAAAGCGATTCATTATCAGACAGATCCTGAATGCAGTAGTTAAACTGTTTAGTGCATGTTGAATAGTTATCAATGTTTCACATGATAGAATTGGTATCATATCCCATCCTAGCCATTTTCCCGCAGAGACGTAGGGCAAGATTGTCAATGGAGACGCCTAGTATCTCTAGCAGTGTAGGAAGTGATACATTAAAACTTTTCTATTTTATTCAAAAAAATCAATGCTGCAATTTGCATGTTAGCATGTAAGGTGCATCTTATCTTGATTCTGTGGTAAAAATAAATATTTATAGTAAATACTAATCTGTTTTTTATTTTTAATTCATCGCAACAAATTGCATGGTGTGGTGTTGCGTGATTTCGTCAAATTGCTCGACTCATTTTCCCATGTTCTTTGCGTCTGTGTATCCTTTCTTCTCTAATTTCGGATATAATAATTTCTACTATAAAACCAGCGCACAGAGAACCATCCCCTGGCACGAGATTATTATGGAAAAATGGCACATTTATTTTAATAACATAATATACATTGTAATGATTTTTCCTCATTTTTTTGTTTTGTTTTACTTCTTTCGTGTTGTTGATTCGTCTTGTATGTTTTCATTTTTTCCTTTTTTTAAATTTTCCATTAAAACGTAGCCATCTCTGGTATTATCATTACATCACTGTACGTTATCATTCTTCGGCTGTTTTTCACCTTTCTTAGTTTGCTCTGCCTTCCATTTCATTTGTCTGAATGATTGTGTTTTATGTTGCTTCTTGTTTTGTTTTCCTTCCTTACGATTTGCCATGGATTTACGTACTCGTTTTGATTTGCACGTGCACCGCGCATCATGTGCATTGCTTGTCAATATACTGTCGCTTCTTTTCATTTCTTTTGCTAATGAAATACTGACAATGATTTAGTGAGCGATCTTACAATGAGAGGAATTTTATGCATTGACTTCGATTTTGACTACATCTTGCACAAGTTAGTGTGTATTTTGCTTTTCTTTTTTATCCAGTTTCATAGTACTGCGCATCATTGTTTTGATTTCTTCGGATTTGTCTGATGTTTTTCGTTGTAAAACTTGCATTTGATTGCATGAATGTGTTGGGCGAACAACTGTATGTGCTTTCTTCGAGAGTAATATGGCTTTATGTAAAAAAACTTAATTGAAATAATGGAATTGAAAAAAAGGAACAGTATAAACCAAAATCATGGTCAGCTGTGCGAACTACAAAACAATACTAAATCCATGAAAAATAAGGAATAATCCATACGTGTGCCATTGTCATGGCAGGTCTTGCTCTTCAACTACATCTTTCTTCCTGTGAGTGTTTTTTTTTGGGTTTTAATTTTTACACTCCAATAATTTGCACTCTCGCATGAACTTTCATGTGTTCCCTCTGTATCTCTCTCTCTCTCTTTCTCTATTTGTCCATTTCTATAACTCATTTTCCAGTGATATACAACGATTGTACGTGCTGCATGCGAACACACAACAAATTAATCATTCTCCGGGGCAGAGATAAGGAAATGGTATCCAACACATTTATGTAAACAAAAGGACAGTTACAACTAAAGCGTCATTACGAAAATAATATGTACTCTTGTCGAAAAATACTCTTTTCCCTTAGCCTATTCGCACACACACACACACCCATAAACGACGAATGATGTGTAGTGTGCGGAGGTTTGCCTCCATTTTTCCTAGTGTGTTTTGTTTTCTCTCTTGTCCCCTCTGTCCTTGCGTACTTTTGCCACAAATAGAGTTCACTTAAAAATTATTACATTACTACGGCGGTAAAATAAAATAATTAAAATAGCATAATAAACATAAAACGAACATTGGAAGGTGTACATTTTCAAATGGCGAAATAAATCTTATACGCACCCCACGTGTGATGTGCCGTTCATTCTCTCTTCTCTCTGTCTGCTTTCACGTATGTTTTGTTTTTCTATTTTGCTTTGGAAACAAAATACCAAATCAAATGGAAGAAAATACACCGATCGAATGGGGATGCACCCTTGTTACGGTTACGGTATAGAGAACTATATAAAATAAACATAAACACTTTTTTGTTTCTCTAAATAAAAAAGAATCAATAAAAAAAACGTTCTGTAAAGTCTGGTTGTGGGAAAACTGTTCTTTTGCCACTGGAAATCCACAACAAATGGATCACAATTTGGCTGCATGTAGGCGAAATGTTCAAGAGCAACGTTAGCAAAATGAAAGAAACTAAATTAAGAAAAAGTAGGTTTTATACAATTCGTACCTAAGTTAACCGATAGAAAAATTACCAGCTAAAGATAGCGAAAGCATTGAGGGAAAAACTCATTACAATATAGTGTTGTTACCTTTGTGTCATGCTTATTCATAGAATTGTATCAATTTAACGCGAAATTCTGCTTATATGTGGCGACACACTTTTGAGGCTACTACTATAACTGCTGGTAAATAAAGACATTAATAATACATTCACAATCACTAAACTTCAAGGTAGTTTAGTGAAACGCTGTATTCCAAATGATAAATTTGACCTATGTCGCGACACATTTCAGAAAATCTAAATTTAAATTGACACCTTGATTGAATAGCAAATAAAAAAGAAACATTAAGACAGATTCTAAGCAGAAATTAGAAATACAAAAGTGTACGTAGTCGCCAGTTCTGTAAGTTTGATTGATGTGTGCCGATGGTGTGAATGTGAAATCGTTGCATGCACTTGATACCTGAAGTTTTTCTTATTCTATTCCTTTCGTTTTGCTCTGTCCCTCTTTTTCCTTATCTCTCTCTCTCGCTTTCTCCCTTGCTCTGGTACTGTAAACGGTCTGTTTTCACGAATAATTTTATCACATCTTTGTAAACACTGTGTTTGGTGCGCCCTTTCTGGTGTACTACCCACAGATCGCCGCCGCTGCTTCTCGAGCTAAACTCGAAGCCGAATAAAAAAAAACATTACCGTAAGGTAATCATTTCCGTTCCGTAACTACACCAGGAGGGAAAAAAATCATTCAGCGCCACCACTTATTAAAATTAATTGCTGTTAACTGCTCTGCAAGATATGTACCATAAAAGTTTACAGCAATTCCGCTCATCATAACATTTCTACAATTAGTATCGAAATAGTTCAGGGAGATGTAGCGTTGCTGTTTGTAAGATTATCAAAGCAAATTTACTTTACATTCCATTTGAGTTACAAAATAAACTAATGGGATGGTCTTTGAAAAATGATCTTGTAAGAAATTATTAATCAGCAGTTGAGCGAAATTTTATAACAAACAAGCAAATACTGTCATTGATTATCAGCGTTGATACACTCCTTTCTGTTCGTCGTCGTTTGTCGTTCATTGTAGCGCATCTGATAGTAGGAAAAGTGTATTTCGAATCCAATGTTTTAAACCCAACTGGACTAACTGGCTGTCATTGAATTGTTCACTCTATTAATAGACCCAACGCAAGCACAAGAGTGATAGTAAAGTACGATATAAGTACACTGGTAACTGGTAACTTACTAAGTACTGGTTTTGTCATGAACACTGTTAAGAGACATGAATCAAGAAGATACAAATGGATTCCCATTGACCTGTAAATTACAGTCACGGAAAAAAAGGATGGAATTGTTATACCCAAACAGCGAAATTTCGTTTTTCTACCATCAGACGAACGTTAACTACCGAACAGCTGCACCTACACCTATTAGCATTGATTATCTAACTCATCTTTTTATTGTGCACGAGAAAATGGTGGCGGTGCATAATTCTTTTCCTGTTTGATCTACCACAGCGGGGTGCGCGAGTGATTCAATCATTCTGCCGCTGTTCAATCTTGCATCGTTGCTAGCAAGCAAGGAAAATGATCTCTCCGTTATGCTTTTATTCTTCTTGGCTTGATTTCATGGAAATTCATCCTTTCCCTAAGTACCATTTGACGACCAATCGCTCTTTGCGCTTCATTTTGTTTATATCGATATATTTTTTTATATATATATAAGTTGTATATATATAGAGAATACTAAATGATATTATTACTGTTTTTGTTTTCCGCTATAACGTTTCCACAATGTCATCGCCTCATCTTGCCTATTAGGAATTTGATTAGGGGTGCCAATTACGCTGCTTTCGCCCCAGATTTATAACAAAAGTAAAATCTTCCACGTGAACACTGCTGATGATGTGTGTAATGGTTTAAGCTAAGTTTTGGTCATTGAATTGTTCACTCTATTAATAGACCCAACGCAAGCACAAGAGTGATAGTAAAGTACGATATAAGTACACTGGTAACTGGTAACTTACTAAGTACTGGTTTTGTCATGAACACTGTTAAGAGACATGAATCAAGAAGATACAAATTACAGTCACGGAAAAAAGGGATGGAATTATTATACCCAAACAACGAAATTTCGTTTTTCTACCATCAGACGAACGTTAACTACCAAACAGCTGCACCTACACCTATTAGCATTGATTATCTAACTCATCTTTTTATTGTGCACGAGAAAATGGTGGCGGTGCATAATTCTTTTCCTGTTTGATCTACCACAGCGGGGTGCGCGAGTGATTCAATCATTCTGCCGCTGTTCAATCTTGCATCGTTGCTAGCAAGCAAGGAAAATGATCTCTCCGTTATGCTTTTATTTTTCTTGGCTTGATTTCATGGAAATTCATCCTTTCCCTAAGTACCATTTGACGACCAATCGCTCTTTGCGCTTCATTTTGTTTATATCGATATATTTTTTTATATATATATAAGTTGTATATATATAGAGAATACTAAATGATATTATTACTGTTTTTGTTTTCCGCTATAACGTTTCCACAATGTCATCGCCTCATCTTGCCTATTAGGAATTTGATTAGGGGTGCCAATTACGCTGCTTTCGCCCCAGATTTATAACAAAAGTAAAATCTTCCACGTGAACACTGCTGATGATGTGTGTAATGGTTTAAGCTAAGTTTTGAAGAGAAATTTACGTAGCCCCTTTCCTGTCTGTATGAACGTTGTGCGAAGAAGATCGCCCTAGCCTAGACTGATTCGCCTTCAACCATGCACACTGAGAGGGTACTGATTTCCTTTAAAATAAATTCAAACGTATTTTTACACACACCTTGGCGCATCTTGCTGCTTCTGGGTTGAAGCAAGCGATTGTTTTCTTCGATTAAGTATTCTTTAAGAGTGGGCCTTAGCTGTATAAATGATACAGCTCATGCACTGACTCAGATATGTCGCACTGTCCAACAGTACATCATATCAGAGTAAGTGAAAGAGCGTAGAATCGTTTTTGTGATGTTCCGTGTGATGCCCAAACTTACATGCAGTATACACCGTCTCTACAGCAGCGAGCAATTTGTGATTTTCTGTTGTTGTCTGTACAACGTTTTGTTCTACTTGGACACGCAGCATTTTCCCCGGTTCTGTGTTTCATATGTACATATATGCTTCCGTGCTCAACACGCGATTTAAAATTCCATTTTCCTATTGTGTTACACTTTTCGATTCCTTCATCTACCTTTACCTTCTGCCCGTCCACACACACACACCCAACGCACACACCTCTGCTACTAGTGGCAAGATGTTAGTGTAAGGTACTAACATGACTAAGCATGTAAACACCGTTACGTACAATCCTGCAAACACACACACACAGTTCGATGGCTGTGTCATGTTGAATACCATTTTCATCTAATTACTTGTATTGGACTGGTTGTGCGGATATTGTAAGAGTGTTGTTGTTCTTGTGGTTTGTTATCTTCGAATAAAGCAGGTAAAATTGGTATGCTATTGTGGTGGTCCACTATGCGGTAGACTTGGCGGTGCACCCTTCATTACACACCGAGCGTTCCATGTGTGGTGGTGAGTGAGTGTTTGAATGTGTATATTAACCCGCGTGTGTCATGAGGAAGGTGTTGGATGTTGACATATCATTCCGCAAGTTGCAGCAGGTAGCATTAAGGATTAGAAAACAAATCAGAGCTTTAGTATCATGGCGTTGATCGATGCAGCAGACCGGTGATCATCATCCCGTCCCGATCGTACGTGAGCATCGCATCTCTAGTCCCTGTGCTCCTGTTTCAAACTACTTACAGGTAGCGTAGGGTAGGCTGATTGATGTAGGATATGCGGTGGTAGCTTCGGACCGTCCTCGGCCTTTTCCTCTTCCCGTCGTTTTAAGCATGCCGCTTTTGGGTTTAGATTCCGCTCTGAATTTTTTTTTCCAAAAGAGTGCGCACATTAGAATTTTGTTTAATAATACCCATTATGCTACCGAATACTTACCTCGCACTTGTTGTTCGAGAGTCATTATCACTTCAACAGCCATGTTCAGTATCCCCAGCTTAGTCTGTGGTTTATCTGATTTCAAATGAGACATGCACATGCGTCCCAATTCCTTCAGTGCTTCATTAATATCCCGAATACGTATTCTGCAAATGGAATTAAAATATACACCATCAATACCTTCTTCCAGTAAATCACATATCATTCGAATTTACCTTTCCCGGGCGTTGTTGGCTTGCCTTCGCTCCCTCTCCTTTCGATCCTTTGCTAGTGGATCCAAATCGTCGTCATCGTCGTCGTCGTCAGCACTAGAACAACTGCGCGAGGTTTTACTACTAGTTCAAATGTTAACGTTTAAAGTATCAATAACAAAATGATAACACGTAACGAAAACATAAATCCGGTTGCAAAACACAGTTCGCGGTACACAGTTAAATGGAAAGGAAAAAAGAACAAAAACACAACAGTGTTATGAATTGAACCAAAAAACCAAAATGTAATACACAAAACAAATGCTAGATAGCAAATGTGCAGGAAGTAATTGCTTCAAGAAGAAGGGGTTTTCACAAAAAAAACCCCATTCCAACAAAAAACAATGTCTCATCCACGCAACCTATGCTACTATGGCGCGCCCCCATACTAGCCAAAAATAGACCGTAAAGAGTAACTTACTACTTGCGCTGCCGTTTGGCACCTTTTCCTGTTCCCTGCACGGAGCTGCTTGGTTTAGTATCGGAATCTGGAGGTTCTTTACGTTTCTCTGAGGATAAATGATAAACTGTTTTTTAGATGATAACGTTTATAGTAAATCACCTATGAGTATTTTTGTGTGCATGATTGCGGCAATGGTACGAAGCGAAACTTACTGTTGTTCACGGACACTGCCGGGCCACTGCCGGGGAGTCGTTCCGTTTTCACAGGGACGGTAGAAAGTTCGGCCGGTGCGTCGTGCTGTAACTGAGAGGAAGGTGGAATGATCGGCGCACTGCCGGTCGAGTACGGCGAAACGGTGGCGGCAGGATCGATTGAAGAGAGCGACACACCGACCTGCGGTTCGCAATGATTCCGCAGTATGTTGATGGCATCGTCCAGACGTTCCTCCATGCGTGACCCTTGTAAGGCCTGCGGTACCCCGGACGAGATATGGGCGGGGAAACAAAAAAAAAGATACGAAGAAATGTAACGCCTTCACAAAATACAAGCACAGACGAAAATGTTGGTGATTTTTCCACATTTTAGTGGTATTGCATCAACATGTCATGCTGTAGGTAATGTGCAACGTTTGAAGAATAAGGTTGTTCTTTCTCAGGCCACGAAGAAAACACATACGAATATGGACACGTTTCGAAATTACAGGACTTTTCATGTGAACTAGCAATATTTGAACTATTTCTCGGTTCTGTTCAAAATGAGAAGCAACATTTCATGGAGAATCAGGCTACGAAAGTATTATATTTAAACAAAAAAAATGATTCTCTCTATATAAGCAGTGATTCTGTTGAGTTATGCATATCTGTAAACTATCAATTTAATTGTGAAAGTGCAATAGAGCCCAGTGCTGCTGGAAATGATCCTCTTCTTGTTGAACAGAGACCAGATATGGATCGAACACTGCCAGCTCACAGCGAACACACTGCGTTGACATTTAACAACATTGTGATTGCTCTCTTCAACTTCGAACCTCCTGATGGAAGCTGTGCTGTATAGCGGCACAATACTTACCGCGACATTTTCATGCTCTCTTAGTAGCGAAACGATCGCATCGTCTAGTATCTCGGGAGAATTGGCCTATCGGGAAAAATACGAAATAAACACAAAAAAACATGCATCAACGAAAAATTGTTCGAAATAACACGCATTCAAAAATAAAATTTAATAATCGAGGAAGAGAGAAAGAGATATTGAATTGGTACAAATATTATATTACTTGGTGTGTTGTGTTGTGCGATGGGACCACTGTGACGCATAAATCACCAAAGTTTGATTTCAGGAAAACATACGTAGAAAATAATAGATAAAAGACAACGAAACTGAAGAATGTAAGCATTACAAGTGCAAACAACGGGATATGTTCAAAAGTATTAAAACGTTGTTGTTTTTAATCATAACAATCCTGTAAAAGGGATGCATTAAAATATTGGTTGACAGTAAAAAGACTGACTAAACACTGGAACCTTTTGGCCATTCTCATCTTCAAAGAATTCACAATCATCTTAACAATTTACAAAATAATTACCCTTTGCAAGCATTTTCCATATTTTGGTTAAAATTGTTTAACAAATATTTGAATATAGTATTTTTTTAGATACTCTTAAACGTTTTAAACACATCTCGAATGTTATTGCAGTCAGGAAATAATGAATACATCAACGTAGTGTTTCAACTTTGTTCGATACTTTGGTATAAGTCGTAAATACAATAATTGATATCATTACTTAATGGACACAACATTACACAAAGCTTATCACATACGGCAATACACAACCTTTGCGAAAAAATTGAAATATGTAAAAAAAAAATATCTGGCACATGCGGATTTACAATTAAACAAAAACGGTTTCCAACAGATTCTTAAAAGTACCAGTTACTGCTCCTTTATACAGCGTACAAATCTTACAATATAAAACAAAACAAAAGATTTAGAAAAACACTGTATTTTTTCAAACAACGTTACATCATTATTGAATGATGAAAAAATAGGAAACGAATAATGAAAATTAAACTATTTAACTTTCAATAAAAATGCGTAGCGCTTAAAGCAAACTGACTCCGGGTCCTTGGTCAAAATCAGTTACAACAAATAGCTTTTCATACCAGCTTTTCAGCACGAGAAATGATCGCAGAACGAAACATAGAAAGAGGATAGAAGCTTGCAGCAATTAGTCAATAAGAAGAACATATTTACCATGTGTGGTAGACCTCGATGCACTAACTCGGGAGCGTAGGAACCGTTCGATAGACTGTTGAGTACAGCCGGACCGCCACCGTTGCTGTTGATCACCGGATTGATCTGCTGCCAGGAACCGCCCGCTGCCGCTACTGCCGCCGCGGTGGCAGCCGATGTAACGCTGACGGAAGTGGGGCCCCCACCACCACCACCACCACCACCGGTTGCTCCACTCGCACTGCCCGGCACGGTACCGGCGGCATGAATACTTTGCTGTGTCGTTTGTTGAGACTGTTGTTGCTGCTGTTGCTGTTGAACTTGTTGCTGTGCCTGCTGCTGGGACGTTAGGGGTGGAGGTGAGTTCACTGGTGTGTTGGGGTTGGAACCGTAACTGCTTATGCTCTGATCGGTTGGGTACATCTGAGAGTGCACATATAGTGAAGAACATGGATGAGAAAGGGAGCAGGGTGGAATGAATTAATACAAGACCATGTAAAAGGATTAGGTTTTTTTGTCGGTGCGCTCAGGGTAACCCATTACAACACCCTTTGGAGTCATTTTTCTGTTTTGTTTTGTTATTTTTTGCTCACATACATCCATTACCACATACCACAATCTCGATTGAAATGTGCATGTTTTCCTATTCCTAAGTTTTTCCTCTACTTTATAAAGAACAATAACGCAGTTAGATTACTTTTTGCAGAACTAGTGATCTGTATGTACTAATCAAGCTCATGATCATGAGCTCATAAGATATTCGAGCGTAAGGTAAGGGGAAGGACCACTAGCATGCATCACACAAATATTATCAAAACACCGTGTATAATATATACGAACCGTTTGTAGTGCCTTGCCGACCAGGGTGTCGTTTTGTACAATTGGACTATGTTGCGCATGCTGATTGTGATGACCGGCAGCGATTGCGTTGTAGATTGCGGGTGAGTTCTGCCCCTGCGTACCAATAGCCGGTATTTGTGCGTTATTGCCGCGGAACGTGCTCATCGGTGGAAGTGTTTGCGTTTGATTCTACATCATTTCAGGTGGCGTGTGGATTGAAAGTGACAGTCAAAACCCAGTGTGTGTTTGAAGTGTGCATTAAACGGTAGCAAAAAAGAAGAAAAAAACATGCCGTATAAAAATCTGGCCACGCAGTCACGGATCATTTCGTGCGATGTACAATACTTTACCTGTGAAAGATGGCTGCCATCCATGTGTGGAACGCCGACCGGTGACATGGCATACTGATCATGGTTATGCTGTGGTCCACCACCAGCTCCACCGCCGAGATGAGCACTGTGTCCTACGTTGTGGTAACCACCGGTGCCGGAATGTGGCGCGTACGCTCCGCTCGATGAAGACGGGTACCATGAGCCACCGGGAGAATCGTAGTACGGTTCGGGTTGATACAGTGCGCCTCCCGTTTTCGGTGACGTATATCTCTGTCCGCCCGAAACCGGACTCTCGTGCGTGTACTCCTCCGGCGCATACTGCAAATAATAAAAAGGATGGCAAGATGAGAAAGGAGGTATTAGAATTAATTATGCTTAATGGATTCTCTGTTCGGACTGTCCGTGGGCGGAAAGGATATCTAAGAGCACCACCATACACAACAGAATGAAAAACAGGTAATGGCTTTCCGTACAAGAAATCAAACTTTGGTGATTTATGCGTCGAGCATCGCGCGCGCTTTAAAGGGACCGGTTAAAGCATGCCAAGCAAGTTCAAAGTCCTGCAAATTCCCTTTTGCTATCTTAGCGCTAGTAACGGGCGATGCTTGATTAATGGATAGCTTTCGCTTGATCCCACACTTTTCAACCGATTTAACAAAATACTATCGCGGTTCCTCTTAGTTCTTGGAATGGTGAGGGGGGATAGCAAAAAAAAACTCTTTTTCTCTCTCCATTTTGCTACGATTTTTAAATCGCCACTCCCTATCTCGGGGGTTTCTTCTTCACCAGAAATCAACGTTAGGTGTACAGCACCAGTTTGTCCTCCCTTCTAAAAGGTCACAATTTCATCATGTTCTGCAAAGGAAAAATTTCATCCTTACTAAACATAATTTGATACCAAGTGAAAACTATCTAATACTGCATGAATGATACACAAGGGAAGAAAAGAAGCTGCGCAATAGATTCGTAGTAAACTATTGGGTCGCGCTATATTCGATTCGTGCTGAGCATGACCCCCGCCGTTCGTGACGAATGTGTGAATGAGAGCTGGCGAACTAAAAAGAAGCGATAGAGACCCGCGTAAACGAGCGTGGTGATAAAAATTCAGCATATCACAAACCGGTATTGCTTTCCAACGCTGACCAACCAACCAGCTAGTCAGCCAGCCGAACAGACTATCCGCACGGCCCAGCCAACCAGTCGCTGCTTCGCGACAGCCTAACGAGGAATGCCAACACATCTTGTGGCAGAATCCCTAGCTGTCCCGTTGTTATTGTTGCTACGAAGAAGCATCTTGTGAGCGTGTGGTCACAATGGCATCATCACGAAAGCATCTAAATCCATTCTCAACACTTACACACAAGCAGACGACACTCCTCGAAGCTACAGAGCACAGCCATCATCAAAATCATCGCCCCATCACACAACACAGTGCGCGTCCTCGTGAGCCAGTTATGTGCGTTAGCTCGTTTTTTTGAATACTTCCGCAGATGAACTTGCCGGACGGGAATCTGTCCAGTTCTAGGAAGTTCTGTCTTCCACCACCGTCGGGGCCGCCTTCGATCGTGAACCAACCACGCCCGACCGAATTAAAGGTTTTTATCACTACTGTACGAAACGCTTGGAGAACGCAATACAAAACTCTTGTGGAATCCGCCTGACTCGAACCACAAACCCCGACCCTCACCTTTTCCATCGACAAACTGAACTTCACAAACCGTCCGCTGCCAGCAGTACCTCTCATTGATACTGTACGCTCCCTCAACTTGGCACGGAGATTAGCATACTCTACAATGTTTGCATGCACAATCGTCACCCACCAAAGGGGGGTTGGAAGCGTTTTGTGTGCCAGCCGGAGAAGCGAATCTGGAGATGCTCATTATCATATTTGACAAATTTTCGATATTAATCATGATCATCAACAGCTCAACTGGAATCACTTTTCACGAAAAACATCAACCCCCGGGAAGGCGATATGGGCACTAGGAGTTGAGAGTGAGCAAAAAGGGAGAGTGAGAGGCAGCACTTTGAAACGCTTTGCCAAGGACTGGAGCATGAGGGGGTGACGGTGGGTTAGCTAAGCAGTAAAAGCTAAAAGGCCATCAGTTCGTTTGCTCTAACACACAGCAACAGTGCCGTGAATGGGACCAGCCATACCACCAGCATTGCCGCGCTTTGGGGAGAGGATCACACAGCCACAAACTTCCTATCGGGCAAGCTTTTTGGGAGGCAGACATGATGGCAACAGTGACCGCGCGCTGCTCGACAACAACCCAACACGAGAAAACTATCGTTGGTGGTGAGCTTCACGCGAACCGATAGATCCCAGCACCAGACCAGGCTAATGGCAACGATGACAAATGGTAGAAACGAAAAGAAGGAGCTATCCGGAATCGACGACCGTTTATCATACTCCGAAAAGGGAGGTTTTCGTGTGCGTGAGAGTGTTGCGTACTAAATCACTCGTCTTATAAACGGAGGCAGTTTTAGTCCTCCTTTCCTTGTACTACCCTCCTTGGCCCACGGTCAAAAGACGGTTTGATATATTTTAGAGAAATCCTGTAAGTTTATGCTATTTTACAGCATGTTTCTGATCAACCTGAAGCACTCACAGCAATCTGCTGAACGGGTAATTAATGCTGCTTACATTGCCGAAGGCTTCCACCAAAATTTGTTTCCAAAGTTACAAATGAGATACTAATTGTGTCACTAAATTAGACGATTGCGTGCTTATTGTTTGTTGTTCCATCTGGATGCTCTGCCACGTCCGTGTATGGGTGTATCAACATGGACGGTAAATTATTAAGACTTTCCGAATGCTTTTGACATTTAAAAGCTTCCAAGACCAACTTCGCCCAGCACACATTATATCGAAATCCTCTTTCTTCCCGCCTCAACGCACCAATCTTGAAGTCACATATCGATTTCAAATTATGTTCACCAGACCCCAATGTTTTATGTTTCTTCCAGCAAGATTCGTTCGATTCATCCTGCTGGAAGAAACATAAAACATTGGGGTCTGGTGAACATAATTTGAAATCGATATGTGACTTCAAGATTGGTGCGTTGAGGCGGGAAGAAAGAGGATTTCGATATAATGTGTGCTGGGCGAAGTTGGTCTTGGAAGCTTTTAAATGTCAAAAGCATTCGGAAAGTCTTAATAATTTACCGTCCATGTTGATACACCCATACACGGACGTGGCAGAGCATCCAGATGGAACAACAAACAATAAGCACGCAATCGTCTAATTTAGTGACACAATTAGTATCTCATTTGTAACTTTGGAAACAAATTAAAGAGAGAGAGAGGGTTGGCAGCTCAGTATACACTTTTCACGGTGCAAACCTATAATAACCTTTCCCGAAACAGCCGACAAAAACCTTGGCTGGATGGGGGAAAAACGTTGCTTCAATGATACAAAACTCTCGTGGTGGCGGTTGGCTGTGGGAGGCGTTGGGAAATTTCGGGGTCGTCCTTACACAGCAATACTAGAGGGAACAGGAGGGTGTAGAGTGTTAGATGTTCGCTATTGAATTATAAATGAACTAATACCATAACACTCTGCAATATCGCCTGCTTGGTGTCCTGCCACTGTCGGGGTTTAGGTTCCGGCCGCGTATCATGTATTCAACATATCGAGACTAAAATACAGAAAAGAACTGGAAAGTGTAACCGATAGCAGCAGCACAAGGAAATACTTCCAACCTAAGCAAAATGAGGAAAAAAAGGAGGACACTGTGAAAAACCCGGTACTTACTGTCTGCCTGCTTTGTCCGTCCGTCGCGTAACCATCGGAGGGTCCTAGTAACGGGTTTCGTTCGTCGTCTGACTGCCTGGCGAAAGCACACCAGCGAAACGAAGTGACGGTATGGATGAGTTCGTCATGATTGGTGTAATATTTGAATCTTTGATGGTCCGCTAGAACCGGCTCTGAATCTTGCCTTGCCGAAGCGATGTGGAGATTCACGCGATACGAAACCGTCTTCATCAAGCTCTCGCGTTTATGGCTGTTCGTTCATTACTATTTGATCGGATTTTTATCTCAATCCATCGCTGCGCTCTACGAGTGGGGCGGCGTGGGGGGTGGTCGGGGGAGGGATTTCGCAGTGCATGCGGTGAGAGATAATAATCTTTTCAGCAGTTATTTTTTAACAGCACCAATATAAACGAAAATGGTTGCGCAGAAAAGGGGGGTTGGGTAAAAAAGCATCGAAATCAAATATTTCTAAGCAACAAGCACACACAAACATACGCACCAGCAAGATTCGTTCGATTCATCCTGCTGGAAGAAACATAAAACATTGGGGTCTGGTGAACATAATTTGAAATCGATATGTGACTTCAAGATTGGTGCGTTGAGGCGGGAAGAAAGAGGATTTCGATATAATGTGTGCTGGGCGAAGTTGGTCTTGGAAGCTTTTAAATGTCAAAAGCATTCGGAAAGTCTTAATAATTTACCGTCCATGTTGATACACCCATACACGGACGTGGCAGAGCATCCAGATGGAACAACAAACAATAAGCACGCAATCGTCTAATTTAGTGACACAATTAGTATCTCATTTGTAACTTTGGAAACAAATTTTGGTGGAAGCCTTCGGCAATGTAAGCAGCATTAATTACCCGTTCAGCAGATTGCTGTGAGTGCTTCAGGTTGATCAGAAACATGCTGTAAAATAGCATAAACTTACAGGATTTCTCTAAAATATATCAAACCGTCTTTTGACCGTGGGCCAAGGAGGGTAGTACAAGGAAAGGAGGACTAAAACTGCCTCCGTTTATAAGACGAGTGATTTAGTACGCAACACTCTCACGCACACGAAAACCTCCCTTTTCGGAGTATGATAAACGGTCGTCGATTCCGGATAGCTCCTTCTTTTCGTTTCTACCATTTGTCATCGTTGCCATTAGCCTGGTCTGGTGCTGGGATCTATCGGTTCGCGTGAAGCTCACCACCAACGATAGTTTTCTCGTGTTGGGTTGTTGTCGAGCAGCGCGCGGTCACTGTTGCCATCATGTCTGCCTCCCAAAAAGCTTGCCCGATAGGAAGTTTGTGGCTGTGTGATCCTCTCCCCAAAGCGCGGCAATGCTGGTGGTATGGCTGGTCCCATTCACGGCACTGTTGCTGTGTGTTAGAGCAAACGAACTGATGGCCTTTTAGCTTTTACTGCTTAGCTAACCCACCGTCACCCCCTCATGCTCCAGTCCCTGGCAAAGCGTTTCAAAGCGCTGCCTCTCACTCTCCCTTTTTGCTCACTCTCAGCTCCTAGTGCCCATATCGCCTTCCCGGGGGTTGATGTTTTTCGTGAAAAGTGATTCCAGTTGAGCTGTTGATGATCATGATTAATATCGAAAATTTGTCAAATATGATAATGAGCATCTCCAGATTCGCTTCTCCGGCTGGCACACAAAACGCTTCCAACCCCCCTTTGGTGGGTGACGATTGTGCATGCAAACATTGTAGAGTATGCTAATCTCCGTGCCAAGTTGAGGGAGCGTACAGTATCAATGAGAGGTACTGCTGGCAGCGGACGGTTTGTGAAGTTCAGTTTGTCGATGGAAAAGGTGAGGGTCGGGGTTTGTGGTTCGAGTCAGGCGGATTCCACAAGAGTTTTGTATTGCGTTCTCCAAGCGTTTCGTACAGTAGTGATAAAAACCTTTAATTCGGTCGGGCGTGGTTGGTTCACGATCGAAGGCGGCCCCGACGGTGGTGGAAGACAGAACTTCCTAGAACTGGACAGATTCCCGTCCGGCAAGTTCATCTGCGGAAGTATTCAAAAAAACGAGCTAACGCACATAACTGGCTCACGAGGACGCGCACTGTGTTGTGTGATGGGGCGATGATTTTGATGATGGCTGTGCTCTGTAGCTTCGAGGAGTGTCGTCTGCTTGTGTGTAAGTGTTGAGAATGGATTTAGATGCTTTCGTGATGATGCCATTGTGACCACACGCTCACAAGATGCTTCTTCGTAGCAACAATAACAACGGGACAGCTAGGGATTCTGCCACAAGATGTGTTGGCATTCCTCGTTAGGCTGTCGCGAAGCAGCGACTGGTTGGCTGGGCCGTGCGGATAGTCTGTTCGGCTGGCTGACTAGCTGGTTGGTTGGTCAGCGTTGGAAAGCAATACCGGTTTGTGATATGCTGAATTTTTATCACCACGCTCGTTTACGCGGGTCTCTATCGCTTCTTTTTAGTTCGCCAGCTCTCATTCACACATTCGTCACGAACGGCGGGGGTCATGCTCAGCACGAATCGAATATAGCGCGACCCAATAGTTTACTACGAATCTATTGCGCAGCTTCTTTTCTTCCCTTGTGTATCATTCATGCAGTATTAGATAGTTTTCACTTGGTATCAAATTATGTTTAGTAAGGATGAAATTTTTCCTTTGCAGAACATGATGAAATTGTGACCTTTTAGAAGGGAGGACAAACTGGTGCTGTACACCTAACGTTGATTTCTGGTGAAGAAGAAACCCCCGAGATAGGGAGTGGCGATTTAAAAATCGTAGCAAAATGGAGAGAGAAAAAGAGTTTTTTTTTGCTATCCCCCCTCACCATTCCAAGAACTAAGAGGAACCGCGATAGTATTTTGTTAAATCGGTTGAAAAGTGTGGGATCAAGCGAAAGCTATCCATTAATCAAGCATCGCCCGTTACTAGCGCTAAGATAGCAAAAGGGAATTTGCAGGACTTTGAACTTGCTTGGCATGCTTTAACCGGTCCCTTTAAAGCGCGCGCGATGCTCGACGCATAAATCACCAAAGTTTGATTTCTTGTACGGAAAGCCATTACCTGTTTTTCATTCTGTTGTGTATGGTGGTGCTCTTAGATATCCTTTCCGCCCACGGACAGTCCGAACAGAGAATCCATTAAGCATAATTAATTCTAATACCTCCTTTCTCATCTTGCCATCCTTTTTATTATTTGCAGTATGCGCCGGAGGAGTACACGCACGAGAGTCCGGTTTCGGGCGGACAGAGATATACGTCACCGAAAACGGGAGGCGCACTGTATCAACCCGAACCGTACTACGATTCTCCCGGTGGCTCATGGTACCCGTCTTCATCGAGCGGAGCGTACGCGCCACATTCCGGCACCGGTGGTTACCACAACGTAGGACACAGTGCTCATCTCGGCGGTGGAGCTGGTGGTGGACCACAGCATAACCATGATCAGTATGCCATGTCACCGGTCGGCGTTCCACACATGGATGGCAGCCATCTTTCACAGGTAAAGTATTGTACATCGCACGAAATGATCCGTGACTGCGTGGCCAGATTTTTATACGGCATGTTTTTTCTTCTTTTTTGCTACCGTTTAATGCACACTTCAAACACACACTGGGTTTTGACTGTCACTTTCAATCCACACGCCACCTGAAATGATGTAGAATCAAACGCAAACACTTCCACCGATGAGCACGTTCCGCGGCAATAACGCACAAATACCGGCTATTGGTACGCAGGGGCAGAACTCACCCGCAATCTACAACGCAATCGCTGCCGGTCATCACAATCAGCATGCGCAACATAGTCCAATTGTACAAAACGACACCCTGGTCGGCAAGGCACTACAAACGGTTCGTATATATTATACACGGTGTTTTGATAATATTTGTGTGATGCATGCTAGTGGTCCTTCCCCTTACCTTACGCTCGAATATCTTATGAGCTCATGATCATGAGCTTGATTAGTAGATACAGATCACTACTACTGCAAAAAGTAATCTAACTGCGTTATTGTTCTTTATAAAGTAGAGGAAAAACTTAGGAATATGAAAACATGCACATTTCAATCGAGATTGTGGTATGTGGTAATGGATGTATGTGAGCAAAAAATAACAAAACAAAACAGAAAAATGACTCCAAAGGGTGTTGTAATGGGTTACCCTGAGCGCACCGACAAAAAAACCTAATCCTTTTACATGGTCTTGTATTAATTCATTCCACCCTGCTCCCTTTCTCATCCATGTTCTTCACTATATGTGCACTCTCAGATGTACCCAACCGATCAGAGCATAAGCAGTTACGGTTCCAACCCCAACACACCAGTGAACTCACCTCCACCCCTAACGTCCCAGCAGCAGGCACAGCAACAAGTTCAACAGCAACAGCATATAACGTTTCCACAATGTCATCGCCTCATCTTGCCTATTAGGAATTTGATTAGGGGTGCCAATTACGCTGCTTTCGCCCCAGATTTATAACAAAAGTAAAATCTTCCACGTGAACACTGCTGATGATGTGTGTAATGGTTTAAGCTAAGTTTTGAAGAGAAATTTACGTAGCCCCTTTCCTGTCTGTATGAACGTTGTGCAAAGAAGATCGCCCTAGCCTAGACTGATTCGCCTTCAACCATGCACACACACTGAGAGGGTACTGATTTCCTTTAAAATAAATTCAAACGTATTTTTACACACACCCTTGCGCATCTTGCTGCTTCTGGGTTGAAGCAAGCGAATGGTTTTCTTCGATTAAGTATTCTTTAAGAGTGGGCCTTAGCTGTATAAATGAAACAGCTCATGCACTGACTCAGATATGTCGCACTGTCCAACAGTACATCATATCAGAGTAAGTGAAAGAGCGTAGAATCGTTTTTGTGATGTTCCGTGTGATGCCCAAACTTACATGCAGTATACACCGTCTCTACAGCAGCGAGCAATTTGTGATTTTCTGTTGTTGTCTGTACAACGTTTTGTTCTACTTGGACACGCAGCATTTTCCCCGGTTCTGTGTTTCATATGTACATATATGCTTCCGTGCTCAACACGCGATTTAAAATTCCATTTTCCTATTGTGTTACACTTTTCGATTCCTTCATCTACCTTTACCTTCTGCCCGTCCACACACACACACACCCAACGCACACACCTCTGCTACTAGTGGCAAGATGTTAGTGTAAGGTACTAACATGACTAAGCATGTAAACACCGTTACGTACAATCCTGCAAACACACACACACAGTTCGATGGCTGTGTCATGTTGAATACCATTTTCATCTAATTACTTGTATTGGACTGGTTGTGCGGATATTGTAAGAGTGTTGTTGTTCTTGTGGTTTGTTATCTTCGAATAAAGCAGGTAAAATTGGTATGCTATTGTGGTGGTCCACTATGCGGTAGACTTGGCGGTGCACCCTTCATTACACACCGAGCGTTCCATGTGTGGTGGTGAGTGAGTGTTTGAATGTGTATATTAACCCGCGTGTGTCATGAGGAAGGTGTTGGATGTTGACATATCATTCCGCAAGTTGCAGCAGGTAGCATTAAGGATTAGAAAACAAATCAGAGCTTTAGTATCATGGCGTTGATCGATGCAGCAGACCGGTGATCGTCATCCCGTCCCGATCGTACGTGAGCATCGCATCTCTAGTCCCTGTGCTCCTGTTTCAAACTACTTACAGGTAGCGTAGGGTAGGCTGATTGATGTAGGATATGCGGTGGTAGCTTCGGACCGTCCTCGGCCTTTTCCTCTTCCCGTCGTTTTAAGCATGCCGCTTTTGGGTTTAGATTCCGCTCTGAATTTTTTTTTCCAAAAGAGTGCGCACATTAGAATTTTGTTTAATAATACCCATTATGCTACCGAATACTTACCTCGCACTTGTTGTTCGAGAGTCATTATCACTTCAACAGCCATGTTCAGTATCCCCAGCTTAGTCTGTGGTTTATCTGATTTCAAATGAGACATGCACATGCGTCCCAATTCCTTCAGTGCTTCATTAATATCCCGAATACGTATTCTGCAAATGGAATTAAAATATACACCATCAATACCTTCTTCCAGTAAATCACATATCATTCGAATTTACCTTTCCCGGGCGTTGTTGGCTTGCCTTCGCTCCCTCTCCTTTCGATCCTTTGCTAGTGGATCCAAATCGTCGTCATCGTCGTCGTCGTCAGCACTAGAACAACTGCGCGAGGTTTTACTACTAGTTCAAATGTTAACGTTTAAAGTATCAATAACAAAATGATAACACGTAACGAAAACATAAATCCGGTTGCAAAACACAGTTCGCGGTACACAGTTAAATGGAAAGGAAAAAAGAACAAAAACACAACAGTGTTATGAATTGAACCAAAAAACCAAAATGTAATACACAAAACAAATGCTAGATAGCAAATGTGCAGGAAGTAATTGCTTCAAGAAGAAGGGGTTTTCACAAAAAAAAACCCCATTCCAACAAAAAACAATGTCTCATCCACGCAACCTATGCTACTATGGCGCGCCCCCATACTAGCCAAAAATAGACCGTAAAGAGTAACTTACTACTTGCGCTGCCGTTTGGCACCTTTTCCTGTTCCCTGCACGGAGCTGCTTGGTTTAGTATCGGAATCTGGAGGTTCTTTACGTTTCTCTGAGGATAAATGATAAACTGTTTTTTAGATGATAACGTTTATAGTAAATCACCTATGAGTATTTTTGTGTGCATGATTGCGGCAATGGTACGAAGCGAAACTTACTGTTGTTCACGGACACTGCCGGGCCACTGCCGGGGAGTCGTTCCGTTTTCACAGGGACGGTAGAAAGTTCGGCCGGTGCGTCGTGCTGTAACTGAGAGGAAGGTGGAATGATCGGCGCACTGCCGGTCGAGTACGGCGAAACGGTGGCGGCAGGATCGATTGAAGAGAGCGACACACCGACCTGCGGTTCGCAATGATTCCGCAGTATGTTGATGGCATCGTCCAGACGTTCCTCCATGCGTGACCCTTGTAAGGCCTGCGGTACCCCGGACGAGATATGGGCGGGGAAACAAAAAAAAAGAAACCGGACCAAAAGACACGATTAGTACAATGATTCTGAAGCATACACAATAAACATGTCGCATAATTCTTGCGCTCCATGACGAGCAAAATGATAACGGTGGAAGCATGGAAAACAAACAATAACCGGCATACGATGAATGAAAGCATTTCGAAAAAACAAACAAAAAGGCATACGCATTATCAAATAACCAACCACATTTTACGGATAATACCACTTGTCCGGCTTACAAAAAGAGTACGATGAAAACCAATGTTACAATACATCACACCATACGTCTACAAACGTTTGTATGAAGAAAAAATTAAAAACTTTGCAAGTGTAAATTGACAAAACAATTGGGATACGAAGAAATGTAACGCCTTCACAAAATACAAGCACAGACGAAAATGTTGGTGATTTTTCCACATTTTAGTGGTATTGCATCAACATGTCATGCTGTAGGTAATGTGCAACGTTTGAAGAATAAGGTTGTTCTTTCTCAGGCCACGAAGAAAACACATACGAATATGGACACGTTTCGAAATTACAGGACTTTTCATGTGAACTAGCAATATTTGAACTATTTCTCGGTTCTGTTCAAAATGAGAAGCAACATTTCATGGAGAATCAGGCTACGAAAGTATTATATTTAAACAAAAAAAAAAGATTCTCTCTATATAAGCAGTGATTCTGTTGAGTTATGCATATCTGTAAACTATCAATTTAATTGTGAAAGTGCAATAGAGCCCAGTGCTGCTGGAAATGATCCTCTTCTTGTTGAACAGAGACCAGATATGGATCGAACACTGCCAGCTCACAGCGAACACACTGCGTTGACATTTAACAACATTGTGATTGCTCTCTTCAACTTCGAACCTCCTGATGGAAGCTGTGCTGTATAACGGCACAATACTTACCGCGACATTTTCATGCTCTCTTAGTAGCGAAACGATCGCATCGTCTAGTATCTCGGGAGAATTGGCCTATCGGGAAAAATACGAAATAAACACAAAAAAACATGCATCAACGAAAAATTGTTCGAAATAACACGCATTCAAAAATAAAATTTAATAATCGAGGAAGAGAGAAAGAGATATTGAATTGGTACAAATATTATATTACTTGGTGTGTTGTGTTGTGCGATGGGACCACTGTACTGAAATGTGAACGTCTTTGTGATTTCAGGAAAACATACGTAGAAAACGATAGATAAAGGACAACGAAACTGAAGAATGTAAGCATTACAAGTGCAAACAACGGGATATGTTCAAAAGTATTAAAACGTTGTTGTTTTTAATCATAACAATCCTGTAAAAGGGATGCATTAAAATATTGGTTGACAGTAAAAAGACTGACTAAACACTGGAACCTTTTGGCCATTCTCATCTTCAAAGAATTCACAATCATCTTAAAAATTTACAAAATAATTACCCTTTGCAACCATTTTCCATATTTTGGTTAAAATTGTTTAACAAA
>KZ062098.1:155553-173134 GCA_002091835.1 Anopheles maculatus
TACCGGCGGCATGAATACTTTGCTGTGTCGTTTGTTGGGACTGTTGTTGCTGCTGTTGCTGTTGAACTTGTTGCTGTGCCTGCTGCTGGGACGTTAGGGGTGGAGGTGAGTTCACTGGTGTGTTGGGGTTGGAACCGTAACTGCTTATGCTCTGATCGGTTGGGTACATCTGAGAGTGCACATATAGTGAAGAACATGGATGAGAAAGGGAGCAGGGTGGAATGAATTAATACAAGACCATGTAAAAGGATTAGGTTTTTTTGTCGGTGCGCTCAGGGTAACCCATTACAACACCCTTTGGAGTCATTTTTCTGTTTTGTTTTGTTATTTTTTGCTCACATACATCCATTACCACATACCACAATCTCGATTGAAATGTGCATGTTTTCATATTCCTAAGTTTTTCCTCTACTTTATAAAGAACAATAACGCAGTTAGATTACTTTTTGCAGTAGTAGTGATCTGTATCTACTAATCAAGCTCATGATCATGAGCTCATAAGATATTCGAGCGTAAGGTAAGGGGAAGGACCACTAGCATGCATCACACAAATATTATCAAAACACCGTGTATAATATATACGAACCGTTTGTAGTGCCTTGCCGACCAGGGTGTCGTTTTGTACAATTGGACTATGTTGCGCATGCTGATTGTGATGACCGGCAGCGATTGCGTTGTAGATTGCGGGTGAGTTCTGCCCCTGCGTACCAATAGCCGGTATTTGTGCGTTATTGCCGCGGAACGTGCTCATCGGTGGAAGTGTTTGCGTTTGATTCTACATCATTTCAGGTGGCGTGTGGATTGAAAGTGACAGTCAAAACCCAGTGTGTGTTTGAAGTGTGCATTAAACGGTAGCAAAAAAGAAGAAAAAACATGCCGTATAAAAATCTGGCCACGCAGTCACGGATCATTTCGTGCGATGTACAATACTTTACCTGTGAAAGATGGCTGCCATCCATGTGTGGAACGCCGACCGGTGACATGGCATACTGATCATGGTTATGCTGTGGTCCACCACCAGCTCCACCGCCGAGATGAGCACTGTGTCCTACGTTGTGGTAACCACCGGTGCCGGAATGTGGCGCGTACGCTCCGCTCGATGAAGACGGGTACCATGAGCCACCGGGAGAATCGTAGTACGGTTCGGGTTGATACAGTGCGCCTCCCGTTTTCGGTGACGTATATCTCTGTCCGCCCGAAACCGGACTCTCGTGCGTGTACTCCTCCGGCGCATACTGCAAATAATAAAAAGGATGGCAAGATGAGAAAGGAGGTATTAGAATTAATTATGCTTAATGGATTCTCTGTTCGGACTGTCCGTGGGCGGAAAGGATATCTAAGAGCACCACCATACACAACAGAATGAAAAACAGGTAATGGCTTTCCGTACAAGAAATCAAACTTTGGTGATTTATGCGTCGAGCATCGCGCGCGCTTTAAAGGGACCGGTTAAAGCATGCCAAGCAAGTTCAAAGTCCTGCAAATTCCCTTTTGCTATCTTAGCGCTAGTAACGGGCGATGCTTGATTAATGGATAGCTTTCGCTTGATCCCACACTTTTCAACCGATTTAACAAAATACTATCGCGGTTCCTCTTAGTTCTTGGAATGGTGAGGGGGGATAGCAAAAAAAAACTCTTTTTCTCTCTCCATTTTGCTACGATTTTTAAATCGCCACTCCCTATCTCGGGGGTTTCTTCTTCACCAGAAATCAACGTTAGGTGTACAGCACCAGTTTGTCCTCCCTTCTAAAAGGTCACAATTTCATCATATTCTGCAAAGGAAAATTTTCATCCTTACTAAACATAATTTGATACCAAGTGAAAACTATCTAATACTGCATGAATGATACACAAGGGAAGAAAAGAAGCTGCGCAATAGATTCGTAGTAAACTATTGGGTCGCGCTATATTCGATTCGTGCTGAGCATGACCCCCGCCGTTCGTGACGAATGTGTGAATGAGAGCTGGCGAACTAAAAAGAAGCGATAGAGACCCGCGTAAACGAGCGTGGTGATAAAAATTCAGCATATCACAAACCGGTATTGCTTTCCAACGCTGACCAACCAACCAGCTAGTCAGCCAGCCGAACAGACTATCCGCACGGCCCAGCCAACCAGTCGCTGCTTCGCGACAGCCTAACGAGGAATGCCAACACATCTTGTGGCAGAATCCCTAGCTGTCCCGTTGTTATTGTTGCTACGAAGAAGCATCTTGTGAGCGTGTGGTCACAATGGCATCATCACGAAAGCATCTAAATCCATTCTCAACACTTACACACAAGCAGACGACACTCCTCGAAGCTACAGAGCACAGCCATCATCAAAATCATCGCCCCATCACACAACACAGTGCGCGTCCTCGTGAGCCAGTTATGTGCGTTAGCTCGTTTTTTTGAATACTTCCGCAGATGAACTTGCCGGACGGGAATCTGTCCAGTTCTAGGAAGTTCTGTCTTCCACCACCGTCGGGGCCGCCTTCGATCGTGAACCAACCACGCCCGACCGAATTAAAGGGTTTTATCACTACTGTACGAAACGCTTGGAGAACGCAATACAAAACTCTTGTGGAATCCGCCTGACTCGAACCACAAACCCCGACCCTCACCTTTTCCATCGACAAACTGAACTTCACAAACCGTCCGCTGCCAGCAGTACCTCTCATTGATACTGTACGCTCCCTCAACTTGGCACGGAGATTAGCATACTCTACAATGTTTGCATGCACAATCGTCACCCACCAAAGGGGGGTTGGAAGCGTTTTGTGTGCCAGCCGGAGAAGCGAATCTGGAGATGCTCATTATCATATTTGACAAATTTTCGATATTAATCATGATCATCAACAGCTCAACTGGAATCACTTTTCACGAAAAACATCAACCCCCGGGAAGGCGATATGGGCACTAGGAGTTGAGAGTGAGCAAAAAGGGAGAGTGAGAGGCAGCACTTTGAAACGCTTTGCCAAGGACTGGAGCATGAGGGGGTGACGGTGGGTTAGCTAAGCAGTAAAAGCTAAAAGGCCATCAGTTCGTTTGCTCTAACACACAGCAACAGTGCCGTGAATGGGACCAGCCATACCACCAGCATTGCCGCGCTTTGGGGAGAGGATCACACAGCCACAAACTTCCTATCGGGCAAGCTTTTTGGGAGGCAGACATGATGGCAACAGTGACCGCGCGCTGCTCGACAACAACCCAACACGAGAAAACTATCGTTGGTGGTGAGCTTCACGCGAACCGATAGATCCCAGCACCAGACCAGGCTAATGGCAACGATGACAAATGGTAGAAACGAAAAGAAGGAGCTATCCGGAATCGACGACCGTTTATCATACTCCGAAAAGGGAGGTTTTCGTGTGCGTGAGAGTGTTGCGTACTAAATCACTCGTCTTATAAACGGAGGCAGTTTTAGTCCTCCTTTCTTTGTACTACCCTCCTTGGCCCACGGTCAAAAGACGGTTTGATATATTTTAGAGAAATCTTGTATGTTTATGCTATTCTACAGCATGTTTCTGATCAACCTGAAGCACTCACAGCAATCTGCTGAACGGGTAATTAATGCTGCTTACATTCCCGAAGACTTCAACCAGAATTTGTTTCCAAAGTTACAAATGAGATACTAATTGTGTCACTAAATTAAACGATTGCGTGCTTATTGTTTGTTGTTCCATCTGGATGCTCTGCCACGTCCGTGTATGGGTGTATCAACATGGACGGTAAATTATTAAGACTTTCCGAATGCTTTTGACATTTAAAAGCTTCCAAGACCAACTTCGCCCAGCACACATTATATCGAAATCCTCTTTCTTCCCGCCTCAACGCACCAATCTTGAAGTCACATATCGATTTCAAATTATGTTCACCAGACCCCAATGTTTTATGTTTCTTCCAGCAGGATGAATCGAACGAATCTTGCTGGTGCGTATGTTTGTGTGTGCTTGTTGCTTAGAAATATTTGATTTCGATGCTTTTTTACCCAACCCCCCTTTTCTGCGCAACCATTTTCGTTTATATTGGTGCTGTTAAAAAATAACTGCTGAAAAGATTATTATCTCTCACCGCATGCACTGCGAAATCCCTCCCCCGACCACCCACCACGCCGCCCCACTCGTAGAGCGCAGCGATGGATTGAGATAAAAATCCGATCAAATAGTAATGAACGAACAGCCATAAACGCGAGAGCTTGATGAAGACGGTTTCGTATCGCGTGAATCTCCACATCGCTTCGGCAAGGCAAGATTCAGAGCCGGTTCTAGCGGGCCATCAAAGATTCAAATATTACTCCAATCATGACGAACTCATCCATACCGTCACTTCGTTTCGCTGGTGTGCTTTCGCCAGGCAGTCAGACGACGAACGAAACCCGTTACTAGGACCCTCCGATGGTTACGCGACGGACGGACAAAGCAGGCAGGCACAGTAAGTACCGGGTTTTTCATAGTGTCCTCCTTTTTTTTCCTCATTTTGCTGATGTTTGAAGTATTTCCTTGTGCTGCTGCTATCGGTTACACTTTCCAGTTCTTTTCTGTATTTTAGTCTCGATATGTTGAATACATGATACGCGGCCGGAACCTAAACTCCGACAGTGGCAGGACACCAAGCAGGCGATATTGCAGAGTGTTATGGTATTAGTTCATTTATAATTCAATAGCGAACATCTAACACTCTACACCCTCCTGTTCCCTCTAGTATTGCTGTGTAAGGACGACCCCGAAATTTCCCAACGCCTCCCACAGCCAACCGCCACCACGAGAGTTTTGTATCATTGAAGCAACGTTTTTCCCCCATCCAGCCAAGGTTTTTGTCGGCTGTTTCGGGAAAGGTTATTATAGGTTTGCACCGTGAAAAGTGTATACTGAACTGCCAACCCTCTCTCTCTCTTCCCCTAATGGGACAGAACGGGCGTATAGAAACATGGGTCCATCCCTGGGTGAAGCGTTATCCATTCGGCGTTTTCAACAGCAACAGGACCAGGAACACTGGTGTCCCTCTCTGTGTTAAAGGAGAGATTTTTTTCTCCCTTGTTGTATTCCCGGGGACGCACCATTGCTTCCGAATTGTCCGGGTTGCGGAACCATACCGTCCCAGTGCAGACACAAACACACCAAACACAACAATCTTTGAGTTTCCTTTCTACACTGCTGCACCACACTACATACACAACATTTTGCCACCTCCTCTTGTTAGCTTCCGTACACGCAGCAATCCATTCATCTCTTCCTGCTCTAATAACAGAACTATAAAGCTTACGATGACAAAGTGTTTTTCCTCCCTCCATCACCACCCACCGTTAGGAACATCGTCGTCGCCGTCAGAGATCGAATGAGTTGGGCATCGTTTTTCTTTCACAAATCCTTACAAGCATACGTTTAAGCGGACCCTTCGCCTGCTGAATTGATCCTTAGCTTGTGTTCACCGCCAGGAAGCTACTACACGCCAAAACGAGACACAGACAACAGACTCTCCAAGCAACCAACCATAACCGGAGGATGAATTTCTCTAGGAAGCGTAACCAAGCAAGTTAGCAGAATCGGTAGACCTCATCCAACGCTCTCGGAGGATAACACTCAATGTGACAGCAGTTAACAAAAACTGCTTTAAAAAAAAACTCTCCTCTTCCTTCCACAACAGACGCTACACAACAACATTATGTTTGAGAACGTTTGTATGTGTGCACACAGCACACGCGCTCACGGTGGACTTGGCACAGAAAAATGGCCCAGAGTGAATCGAAAACTTAGCCAAAGAAAATCCATAAATTTTGGCGGTTTTATGATTCATTTACATATTAATAATTTATGTCTTGCTCCCTGCTTGTTCCATGCTGTCGCACCGGCAGAGGAGATACGCCGAGAGACGGATAAAGAGAATCTCTCCCACTGCAAGCTCACAGCTATGTGTGCTTCGTACTCCGGCACGTACCTGTAGCTTCCGTGCGGGAGTTGGAAAAGAAAATCCTTCCTCCTGGTACGTACACAGCCTAATTCCTCTCGAATGTGTGTGTTTGTGCCCAATCGACAGCTTCACTAAGGGCCGTCGTCTTCGTTGAGGATGAGGGCAAAATTATTCAACAACCAAAAAATGCGTATTATATTGCGCTTATTAGCATAATAAACCCGAAACCCCGTGCAAAGAAGACTCCAGCGATCGATCGACACCCATGTGGAAGAGTAGTGCACGTTTTCAGTGAAACCGTCAAGAATAGGACCATCACACACCATCAAACCAGGCATCGAGCGCTCAAGAACCATGCCAACAAAAAAGACCACCCCATCAGCCACCATGCTTCTCCATCGCTGGCTCCGCACTGCAACATCCTCCCCCTGTTCCACACACCTAACCAAGCTACGACAGAGAGAACCCAGTTCCAAAACGACCCTGAACTAATCGAGCATATTATACGTGTTTGTTTCGCTTCTCGCAGGGTTCCTCTCACAAAAAAGAAGACCCAAACCCAAACTTATAGACTGGGGACAGATAGGGTGACAAATTGACAGTTTTGGATGGCAAATACGACGACGACAACGGTGGAAGCGTGGATATATTTTTTTTTGTCTTTGTATGTTTTCACCGAGATGTGTGTAGTTCGAAGAATTGGATCTTCTTTCCTGAATAATACGAGGCAACAGAAAAAAACGTCATTTCCAAGAGCTACACCACAATGTCTTAACACCGAAATGACAACAAATCCAGTTTGGTTTCGGTGGCTTAGATTGCAAACAAGCTTCTGCCCCGTGCTATGGCTTGAGAGCGTAGAACATATACACCGGTCGGGCCCGGCCCAGAGAAGAAGATCGGTAAGTTTATTTTTCGCCAGTCTGTGTAAATAAAAATTCATCCCAATCTTCAACATTCTTCTTCTTGCTTTTCTCAACCCCATCAAACAAGCCCGAGCACACAGTTGAGGATTTGTTACTTCAATCCATTCAAGCCACAGTTTGGTAGCAGATCGTTTCAGTAAACGATTTGATTTTTTTTGGAATACTTAATTCAATTTAAACGTATTTAGTTAAAGGAATCTTCAAATTATAGTTTAAAAGTGCAATTGGAAGAAAGCTCATAGGAAAATTATGCAAGTTTTTATTTATCAGTAGACTAAAAAACTTCATTTTATGATTCTTTGCAAAAGTACAACAATGCAATAAATAAGCCCACAAATAATTAGATTCATTCCCAGCCAAAGCGGTCATGCACTCACTGATATCAGGTCACACTATTACCATGCCCAACGACGTTATTTCAGGATCAATATCGCATACCCTCTCCCTGGGAAATTCAATTACCAGTTCCTAATAAATAACGCATCATCGAAGTGACGTGACGAATATTGCAACCAGATTCAAATCTGAAACGTAACAAACACCCAAGCCCAAAAAAAAACACCTAAATTCTCATCAAAATGACCCTCCTATTTTCTACTGCTGTCACACATATAATCTCTCGATGGCTCTTTAAATCTCATCCCAACTCAAACCCGAACCGCACTCCGATTGTGATCCCTTTTTTCGATTCCCTTCGTGATTGCATGGAGTGAATCAAGCATATACACGCACAGCCACACATCCTTGCATCCTTGGCGTGCCGTTTTGGTCCTTTCAACCGGATTGGACTTTAATTCTGTTTTGTCAACTGCAAACAAGTATCAGGCAGAGGGCAGAAGGAAGACGGACGACCATGCTGCCGTACCCTAACTCAAAGGCACTGCTCTAGCGCTACGCACGAAGGGTTGAACAACCCCCGGAAAAGGAACGAGAAGCAGCATCATCATCATCGCTTTTTTACCGTTTCATTAAACCAATTCCCAGTCTAGCAATTCCCGAGAGCATGGTTTGGACCAACAACAAGCACTTACTACACCCGAGAAGCCGATCCAAAAACCACTAACCATACTCAACCCTCACACCTCGAGAAACCCGGGGAGAAGCAGCAGTACGATAATGCGAATGTTAAGATAATTATCCAAAATTATTTTCATCTGCCTTCTTTGTCCGGGTGCTTGGGGGTCTGGGCCTCCCCAGAATGGTGGTATAGTATAAAATTTGTTCGTGTGTACGTCTAATGCTGGTTAGTGCATTTTTTCTTGTTCTGATCGGCGAAAAATAAAGAAAACGAATAGACCCAAGGTCCAAGCCTTGTGGGGATGTGTTTGTGTGCATCGAATGTATGGGGGGTAGATGCAAATGAATTTGACCGGCACATACGAACGATGAAAGTTCGTTACCTTAAGCCCCTCCCCAACTGTACGTACACCTCGTCATAAAGAAACAGACGCGAAACAACGCGACCCATCCAAAAAACTACACACGATCGCGATCGCGAACGCACATTCTTGGCTTTCTTCTCGGCCGGAGGAAAGATTAAATTACGTGCGCTACAGCACCTTTCCGATAAGATCAATAACCTTCGGCATGTGAAGAGGGCGAGCAACCTCGTGTGGATCTGTTCGTCTTGCTGTGAATGCATCTCATTCTTTCAGGAAAATGCACACGATCATATGATTAAAGTGCCAATAGTGGATTTAAAAACTAATCCTCACAACACGCACACTCTTGTGGTAGAAAATTAACTAACCAATGTATATTTGTCTATTTTAACTTCTTCATCTTCTGCGGCAGTCTAATCGAATCATCAAACAGCAGTTTCGCTGCGGGATAGACCGTTCCAATCCATACAAATGCTGCCTTTGACTGTTGTAACCGGTGTCTGCGAGATGTGTAAGAAGGTAAGCAGCACCGGCAAAATACAGTCTACTCCCAGGACTTGTTACTTTTCTTACAAGAAAATCCTCAATCGGTAGCCTGAAGCATTCAGCCAGAGAAGGGAAAAGTAGTCCGACTCCGCCATTAACAGGAGGGTGGTAAAAGAAGTGAACACATTTAAAGTACACACAACAGAAAACTCCTTACCTCATCAAATGCTGAAACAAATCGCGTCATAGCAAAAACAGCAACAGCAAAACTTGACTGCTTGTGACTTAAACAAAAGCCAAGACGCTCTCTCGCACAATTATGAGCGATTAAGCAATTTGCTAAAAAACCAAACTGGCCCCCCCATCGTATCCAAACGCAACTACCGGACAACCATTCAACGCAAGCCTGCACCCTACAGCCAAACAAGATCATTTCTAGACTCGACTCTGCTCTTTTCGGTGGCCCATCAGTGGCAGCCACGTTGTTATCGATGGGCGTTAAAGAACCGGAGCGCGTTCCTTCACTGTGCACCACTTCATTGGACTTTTTTTTGTTTGTTTGCTTCTTTGGTACACACTTTCTTCGGTACAGGACAGCACGATGGTGGTACGGAGGTTTAACCTTGGCCGTTCTTTCACACCAACCGAAAAAAACCTTTGAACTGTACTGTGTTTCGTTGGCTCAAACTTGCCGAAATAATCGCACCGAGCGATGTGGTGTTGTTTCCATCACCTTTGCGCAATTCTGCCACATTCTGCCAGTGTTTCCAATGATTTGGCTCGTTCACTAGCCGTACCGATATAGATGGGAGAAGAATGCACGAAACAAAAAGCAGAAAAAAGATAAATAAAAGAACGCCTCCAGTGGGTTTCCTTCTGTGTTTCTTGTCATATTATAGTGTCGCGTGTGCAGACGCCGAACACACGCGTCGCCCAGCATCGTTTTTGTGCCGCGCTGTTCGTGGAACGCACGCTTGCCATGTTGGTTGTGATAGAGAATTCAATAATAAGATAACTACCATCATCATCATCGGAACATTTCGTCCAGACGCGCGAGCGCACACACGAGTTCGATTTCTCTTGGGCGGTAAAGTAAAAATAAAGGAAAACATACACTTCATGCCAACCCGAAAACGATCGGTTAAAGTTGGCCAGCAGGACCTATGCGCAACTACAGTAGCGCGTCAGGAATTTATCCTGCAAATGATTCCTTTCCACCACCAGCTTCAGCAATGGAGACCCCCAACATTAAGGAACTCCTCACTGTTTAAGAGTTTACAAGAAAACCCTTCCTTCTGGCTCCAGCGGAAAAGAATGCCGGTTATAGACGGAGAGGGATGTATATTTGTCTATTTTAACTTCTTCATCTTCTGCGGCAGTCTAATCGAATCATCAAACAGCAGTTTCGCTGCGGGATAGACCGTTCTATTCCATACAAATGCTGCCTTTGACTGTTGTAACCGGTGTCTGCGAGATGTGTAAGAAGGTAAGCAGCACCGGCAAAATACAGTCTACTCCCAGGACTTGTTACTTTTCTTACAAGAAAATCCTCAATCGGTAGCCTGAAGCATTCAGCCAGAGAAGGGAAAAGTAGTCCGACTCCGCCATTAACAGGAGGGTGGTAAAAGAAGTGAACACATTTAAAGTACACACAACAGAAAACTCCTTACCTCATCAAATGCTGAAACAAATCGCGTCATAGCAAAAACAGCAACAGCAAAACTTGACTGCTTGTGACTTAAACAAAAGCCAAGACGCTCTCTCGCACAATTATGAGCGATTAAGCAATTTGCTAAAAAACCAAACTGGCCCCCCCATCGTATCCAAACGCAACTACCGGACAACCATTCAACGCAAGCCTGCACCCTACAGCCAAACAAGATCATTTCTAGACTCGACTCTGCTCTTTTCGGTGGCCCATCAGTGGCAGCCACGTTGTTATCGATGGGCGTTAAAGAACCGGAGCGCGTTCCTTCACTGTGCACCACTTCAGTGGACTTTTTTTTTGTTTGTTTGCTTGTTTGGTACACACTTTCTTCGGTACACGACAGCACGATGGTGGTACGGGCACAATTATGAGCGATTAAGCAATTTGCTAAAAAACCAAACTGGCCCCCCATCGTATCCAAACGCAACTACCGGACAACCATTCAACGCAAGCCTGCACCCTACAGCCAAACAAGATCATTTCTAGACTCGACTCTGCTCTTTTCGGTGGCCCATCAGTGGCAGCCACGTTGTTATCGATGGGCGTTAAAGAACCGGAGCGCGTTCCTTCACTGTGCACCACTTCAGTGGACTTTTTTTTTGTTTGTTTGCTTGTTTGGTACACACTTTCTTCGGTACACGACAGCACGATGGTGGTACGGAGGTTTAACCTTGGCCGTTCTTTCACACCAACCGAAAAAAACCTTTGAACTGTACTGTGCTTCGTTGGCTCAAACTTGCCGAAATAATCGCACCGAGCGATGTGGTGTTGTTTCCATCATCTTTGCGCAATTCTGCCACATTCTGCCAGTGTTTCCAATGATTTGGCTCGTTCACTAGCCGTACCGATATAGATGGGAGAAGAATGCACGAAACAAAAAAAACAGAAAAAAGATAAATAAAAGAACGCCTCCAGTGGGTTTCCTTCTGTGTTTCTTGTCATATTATAGTGTCGCGTGTGCAGACGCCGAACACACGCGTCGCCCAGCATCGTTTTTGTGCCGCGCTGTTCGTGGAACGCACGCTTGCCATGTTGGTTGTGATAGAGAATTCAATAATAAGATAACTACCATCATCATCATCGGAACATTTCGTCCAGACGCGCGAGCGCACACACGAGTTCGATTTCTCTTGGGCGGTAAAGTAAAAATAAAGGAAAACATACACTTCATGCCAACCCGAAAACGATCGGTTAAAGTTGGCCAGCAGGACCTATGCGCAACTACAGTAGCGCGTCAGGAATTTATCCTGCAAATGATTCCTTTCCACCACCAGCTTCAGCAATGGAGACCCCCAACATTAAGGAACTCCTCACTGTTTAAGAGTTTACAAGAAAACCCTTCCTTCTGGCTCCAGCGGAAAAGAATGCCGGTTATAGACGGAGAGGACTTTTTGTCCAGAAAAAAGCCCCACAAGAAACACTGCAGCGGCTAAATTTATCTTCAGCAACATAAATTCTTGTTACGGATTTTTTTTTTCTTCTGCTTCCCAATACTGCCCAAAATACCTCTCGTGTCGGCATCGAGGACTTAACAAACTCGCACAAAAAAGACCCATGTCCGCTCAGCATACAGACCACAGCCGCTTCGGTGGCTTGTGGGTGGATTACAAGACAACTTATCATACCGAACCGGCCACTATGGCGGTTACGGGAGAGAGGCATTTTAAGACACGGTCTAGTCTGCCGACGGATACCCTGTGCTCTACTCCTCGCCTCCTCTCTAAGAAGTAACAACGACGTGGAACAACCACAATTAACAACCGCGAGGTTAAAACAGCAAAACCAGCAGCAGTGTCCTAATGTCCCCGCGACGCGACGAGACCCAATCTCGGTGAAGTCTTTCCGCTCCAAACACACAAAAAATGTCCCAGAAGTAGATGGAAGGTGGTGGTGGTGGTAGATGGGAAAAAGACATGTCTCTAGTGGTGGCGGTAGTACAACAACCTTAACTTTATACCCTAGTCCGACTGATATAGTCGGAACGGCAAGGCGCGTAGTGTATACGTATTCCAACGCGGCCTCTAGCTTAACATCACCAAACGCGAAGAGTTCAATTCGGTATTTCTATGCAAAATGCTAGGCTCGTTTAAATAAAAATAAGTAAAACCCTTCGAACGTTTCTCCAAAATCCACCAACTGAACACTGCCCATGGGATTGGACCGGGAAGACCGTGCAGTATCACAAATGGTTATGTCGCACGTTGCCCGCACACGCTAGTGTAGCGTCCGGATCTCGCGGTCGTTTTCGCGGTAGGTCAGTAGTATTAGTGTTTATGGTGTGCTGTTCGTATGGAGCTCTTTTTTGTGGGCTAAATCTAATTATTGAAACGTTACATTTCCATTCCAAAAATGGATAACTCTCGTAGGATTCCGCAATACACCCGCCCTCAATACAATAACTTCCCCAACCCCAACCGAGTGAATGAGCCTGTTTTACTCACTTCCATTTCCATTTCGCCCCGCCGAGCGAGACATACGTTCGTGTATCAGGTTTGTGGTTCGGACGACTGGAAAGAAAGAGTTGCCGTTTGGGAGACTCACAGAGCTCGCGAAACTCCCCTTGGACAATGTCCGCACTATAATTGCCGTGGATAAACGGTACACAAAAAATAAATAAAGCAACACACATACAAACACACACAGAGAGAATAAACAGCATCAAGTCTAACGTTCAGCTAGTGCCACATGGAATGACGCGGCTAATACGCGGCTAGTAGCAGCATAAGAAAGAGATCTTAACGTGCGCGCGCGCTTTACTTCGACGCGCGCTCCTTCCTTTTTTGTCATCCCGCGGAGTCGACGCCGCGACACGGTGACCCGAACTATGATGTTATGCTTTTTATGTTAGCTTAATGCGGCAAACGTACTGTTTGCACGAGTGAGAGATAGTTTCGGTAGGGTTCACACGATAGAGAAGCAGGATCTCCCAGTCAAGACCGCTACTATTACTAATACTATTTCTATTACTGACACTAACACCACCACCAGCTTCAAGCACTTGAGCATAATAGATGCTGCTCGCCATTCTTTCACCCTTCGCTTGCACACGCGCCCAGCCGCGACCAAGACAAGATAAAACACTTTCATTTGCAAACGGCACACACCACACATTCGTCCCATTTTCGTTCGAGCCACGCGTCGTCGTGTTGGCATGTTGTCCCTTATTTTCCTTTTTTATTCCTTTCCACCGAGAGAGAGAAAGAGAGAGGGAGACCGGTGTGGTGGCGACCGCGGGAAATAATACCATCAACAATAGCATTTCATCCCACCATTGACCGCAACCCGCGCGCCACCCATCAGACAGGCTGAAACGCGCGTATGTAATGAATGCTGGCGGCGGCATTAAAAAACGCGAAAAACCCCCTTATTCCAGTGCGGTACTCCTGAGAGAACGCGGCTAGTGGCCACAACAAAAAAAAAGGAAAACTATGAGTGGCGACGCGTGGTGGGCGGGGGTTGTTGCTGGTGGCGGCAGAGGGTGTTTCGGTTCGTTTCTTCCGCCCCGTTAACCCTATGCCTTTCTCGCCTCTTAATCCCGACAGCGACACACGACCACTTCAGCTAGACAACGGTGACAATTTCACGACGGTCTCCCATAGGGAGACAGAGCTTCGCGAACAGACGCGCGCACACGCTGCATCAACAAGCGAGCGGGGAGGTGGGCAAGGGATGGGATGGAGGGAATTTCAATCGCGAAAGAGCGTTCCACGCGACCCACAACCAACGGGCGTTGGGGGGAGTTTATGCTTTTCTGATGCCCAACCGGCGGTAAATAGTCAAAGCCATAAAAATAATAATAATAAATGGCAAAAATCGACAACAGCCAACAGAACAGTGCACGCGGGCACAACAGCAGGCTCTGTATATGTCCGGTTACCACTCTGCCGTTGCAGTAGGGTCCGCAAACACATTAACGGTGTTACCTACTACTGAAGACATTAATTTGGTGCCTGCATGTCAAATGTATATTATCTATTACAGCGAGGCTGCCTTCGCGACCTTCTATCAAAACCCGGTGCCGATCATCATAATCATTACCATCAAGCTGTCAAGGGGAAGCAATTTTAAGGTTGTTTGGCCGAATGAAGAATGGGTCAAATAATTGAATCAATATAAAGGGGAATGGATAGTGAGAATGACAGTGAGAATTATTGTAAATAATTGTGCATCGTGTTAATCGCGTTTACCAAAAGCATGTGGAGAAGTATTATAAATTTGATTAATAATAAATTATGCAATAGCATTACTAAATACAATTAAAAAATACTCCGACTGACGTTACTTTGTTTCAACACTACTGCTAAGATCCAGAGGAGCTGATAATTAAGAGCATTTACACATGCTAAACGATCATTTCAGAACAGTTTGCCTGTGGTGGGGACAAACTAACCGTTTGCGTGTAGAGCAAAATGAGGATCAGACGATCAACTACAGTCCAGTGCACCTACAATCAAAAACCCTTTACGCTCTCCCTTTCTCTACCCACGTTTCTGTAATGGGTTGGCATCAGTTGAAACTAACCACACAGTCGAATGGGTTAGTAGATTGGTTTGATGATTTCGGACGGTTTGCTTCGCTGCCATTAGCTCCTAAAGGACCCGAAAGTAGGTTTCTCAAATGATACAGAGCGAGATCATTTTATTGCGACTCGCTCTGCACCACCATCACCAACACAGATGACAATCAGTACGAGAAGTCCCAAAATTTAGAGCCTATTTCAACATCCACCATACACTAAAGGTGGGTTGAGAAAGCCCTACTTTTTCATAGAAAGGACACACAGAGAGGCACAGCTTCCATATACCTAGATCCAAAGCGTTAATGCTCGTTTCAGCGAGCCTGTAGAGCGATAACGCAACGTTTCATGAGCAACAACAACACACACACGGAAAAAATGTCTGCAATCCTGTATGACTGTACCTGCGCCTGTGAGACAAAAACACCGGGATCTCCCCAAACCCTATACCCTGCTCTGCATGGAATTGTTTTAATTAATTTGGAGCAAGGGAGATATGGACACACAGACAAAAAGTGGCACCGCACATAAACTACTGCCATCGGAGTCATTGCAGCAATGCAGTAGGGGAAGCAACATGCAACGCAATGCACACACAACAGAGCGAGAAGAAGCGTTGGTTGGTTGGTTTTGGAGTAGTTTGGCTGGGCGATTTTATTTCCGTCACAATCGTACTGCAATCTCTAACGTGCGAGTGTGTGCCGTTTTTCGGACTTTATCCACCAACCGCACTCCAGCCGATCTCTGTGCGAGGACTAGACGACTTACGTGTCGTGCAAAACGTGCCCTTTTGCTGCTTAGCAATAAACGGAAAGCAAAAAAAATCAACTCCAAAGTGTATGGGACCTACTTTAATGGTATAATAATAATGGCAGATAGAAAGAAAAACACAAATTTAATGCATTTGAATTATGTGGTACGGAGGGGCACACGAGGGTCTCGTCGAGCAGTGAGATGAGAGCGAACAGAAGCAATGATCTGGAAACAGAGAGTACAGACTCTCGGGGTACTTTACACCCATATTCTTGATGCTATACACAAAACAAATTTGAAAATAGTGAAACAAAAAATCGAAAAAACCATATGCAAGTAGTGAAAACCAAAATAAAACCCAGACCGTAGTAAAAACAGAGCACCGATTTGTATTGGTTGCTCTATACACAAAGTTCACCTAAAGTGGATAGCACAACGCACAAAACAGCCTCTCCATTACTAGAGAGCACGCAGCATTCGAGGGGTTTTGCGGTCTTCCGAATGCACTTCGCAAACCTTAAACAGGCAAGCATAAACAGGCATGGTGTGTGCAGCGTTAGTGACGATTGGCAGGAAAAACGGTTTCGTAGCAAAAAAAAAGGAGTGAAATTAAAGAAGTAAATTACAGAGCACACACACGCACACTTTACCCTTTCTGGATCGAATGCAAAGGATCTGAGAGGAAAAAGGAAAAAATGTCGTCGAAAATGGAGGAGAAAGGATACGCCGCTTAGGATACATACTCACACACAACCATTCTGATTTCAGAAGGATTTCAGGACGAAGCGGCCAATAAATATCAACAGAATATGATTGTAGGAGCAGAGGAAGAAGACGAAGGCTAGACTTTGATGAAATTAATACACATATATCAGAGAGAACAAAAAAACCATTTGCACCGACCGAAAAGAACTAGAAAACTTTGCTGAAGTATAAAACTTAAAGCGAGCTCCCTTTTTGTCGTTCCTCTTTTAACTGCTGCTACACCGTTTGCTCGGGACGAAACAGGCAATAGATGTGGACGAAGAGTTTACGGGCGCGGTCTTTCGGCTGATGAGCCAAAAGCGAACCATATAATGAAGCATGGAAAGTTGAAGAAGGAAAACGGAACACGTAAACGTAAGGAGGGACGTCGCAAGTGGGACAGAAAAAAAAGCGAAAAAGGTCCAAGAGGAGATTGATTATCATGTGTTGCTGTAGCTATGTGTGCGTGTGTTAATGTGCTGCCGGTTTGATGGAGGAGAACCGATCACAAGTATAAGCACAATATGTCTGTGTGTGCACGACCATCGCGTTTAACTTACCGTGGATGACGGAAAGGACGAAAATGGAAATTAAACAACGAAAAGAAACTAACAACCCGAAAGAAACACGGCACAGGAGAGATACAGGGAAAAAAAGCAGTTCGAGTGCTACGAACGAAGGTAGGAAAAAGGACCCGCATTTTAAGGTTAACAGATGTTTTCCGTAAGCGAAAGGCCAACCCCAAACCAGAGAGGAACATACGATCGAGCGCTAAAGATCGAAAGAAACCCGTGATCGCTGCAAGAAACAACGGTCCTGTGGCGGCATAGAGAGCGAGAGACAAGATGAGGTTATGTTAGACTGAGCGTGTGCCACGAGAAAGTGGAAATCCATCTCAAACAGGACGACGCTAAACCTCACGCAAGGATCCACCGCACCACACACAGCACAGGGTGATTCAGAAGGAGCTAATACTTTTTTCCTTGTTGCTTTGTTTAGCCGGCAAATTTCACAACCTTCAAACATGAACAGACAGTGTGAGGTGTAAAAAACAGGAAAAAGGATCTTTCCTCTCCCAGGAGAGATTTGAACTGAGGCGGATTCTTGATTAATTTGAACAAGAAATAATGGACAAGAAGACGACACTAGCACCAAACATTGAAAATGGACATCAAA
>KZ062098.1:185790-220588 GCA_002091835.1 Anopheles maculatus
ATTACATCTTCTTTATGTACCATTCTTTAAACAAGATAATATTCAAGTCTGCGACATTGTTTCAGGCTCATTTATTGTGTACCAACTCACCTACGAATCATGAAAAACTCTTAAAGTGTTTTCTTTTAATGTTAAATAGCAAACAACGAACTTTGTTTGCATGTAAACATGAGGCGCCAGATTTTTATTTTGCTCAAATTATGCTAGTTACTAAATTTCCTGCCTGCGCCAAACCTCTATCATTTAAAGCGGTTTATACGTCTTAAGACTGTATTCTACGACGGAAAGTGAGTAAGAAACTACACAAACTATGGCGCCACTGCAAAAAGGTGTCCCAACAGTTTGGGGAAAGAGACAACATTCAAAACAGGACTTTGAAACAAATTCGCAACGGCCTGGGGGCATGTGACGCCAGCCGACATACGACGGGGTAGAAATTTTGCAACCATGCATTCCCGGAAGCTGGAGAGTTTCCACCCGAGAAAGATAGATTGTGCAAAGCGTAGGGTGACGACGTTCGGCTGATTGGAAGGAAAACCTACAGCGAAACTGTACAAGCTGGAAGCCAGGAAAAAGGGGCTCAAACTCAGCTCGCTCCAACGTACGGTGGGGTGTGTTTCAGAATACGTGTGTGCATGCATTATCTCGTTCCAGGCTTTTCGGAACCAAAGCTCTCCGCTACAACTTGTTCCTTCGTGTACTTGCTCCGTTCGACAGACTTTGTTGGCTTCCCCGCAGGGACCTTCTTTCTTCTCTCGCTCTCGCACACAAATCTGTCTACATTAGCGAAAGCTCGCAAAAGACACCCAGACCGGGATATGGAAAGGAAGAGAGAGGTGGGGAGTGGATTAGTGATACTGATTTGCTTAAGGTTGCACAATCAACTTTGTACTCGCAGCACTGCGGGTCGCCCTCCCGTTTTCCTAACGCACCGTACAGCCCTCGCAGTGTCCCTTGGGCGAATTAATACGATGTCGATTGGAACACGGTAAGAAAAGTTCGGCTGCCGTGTAAATCTCTGTCCCGGTTACGATTCGATATGCACAATTTGTACAGCTCCACATTATGAACAGAATATCTGGCCGCACACAAAAGACTTGCCTTGGCTTACACATATATTTCGTAAATTGCATGCTCCAGCCCCCCTCCCTTTTCCCCCTTCAGCACCAGCCGATGCCAATGTTGGAGTGTCCTTCGATCTTGATAGGTTTATTAAAATGCTTAGCCTTCGCGGACACCGACACGGAACGCTATAACGCGCGAAAAGTGGTCCACATTAATGTCCAACATTAGTGGACGTAATCATTACACCTTCTCGGCGATGTGTGAAAGTGTTTGGACGGGGCGGGTTGAATTATGATACAGTAGATCTCTATCGCTCGGGAAACGATCGCTTTGGTCGGAAATGCAAAGCTTAACGGTTTCCTCCAATTCCCCCGGCAACTGGAAGCTAAAGAGATTGAAGATATGATCATATAGAAGCAATTAAATTTTTCAGTTACTGTTCTGGCGCGACATGACCTTCATCAAAAAGGTATTTAATTTGGCCGACTGTGCAAAAAAAAATCCTCGCAAAGCTCAAGAGTTGGTCCTAAAGAAAATAAGTCCCCTGCCATGATGACACTGAAGAGAAAAAGGTGAAGGACGTTTCGAATAGAAATAGAGCACAATTTCCTATCCGTTATCTGTCACTCGTGTAGTCGCGACGTTCCCTTTAAAAGAACGACCTTATTACTCGTTTTTAACGATAATAATAATGCTAGTGATAGATTCCCAGTAGGATCCGGTTGCGTTCCAGCCTCTTTTTCACGAAACTTGCAAAATCATTTCATTTAAATGTATTCCAGTTTAACATCCTTCGGCCTGCTGCTGTTCAATGTCCACAAAAAAAACGCAAAACAACAACCTTTTGGTGCAGAGTGGTTTGGGAAAATGTGATCCTTGTCCTTGTCGGCATTAAAATGACGATCCACCGGAAGTAATAAAAGGCTAAGCAGAACGGAAACTAGACAAGGGAGCATCAACATCATCATCATCTTCGCCGGAGTATCCATCGAAAGGAAAGGATCATGTGTCGTCTTCGGATCGGGACGGAAGTTTAAGTTTATCCGCCCATTACTGGCATGAAGTGTATGACTAAAAAGCGACGCATAGGTAGGAAGACACACACACACACCAGATATGTACGGCGTTCCCTCTTCGGTACGTATTTGGTTTGGTTAGTTAGTTACACACGGTAGGAAGCACAAACAGGTTCTGTTCCGGTTGCTCCTCTGTTTCGGAAGGGATTTCCTCCTCAACTGCCCAAAGCCATCCGTTCCTCCGTCGTCAAGCACACCTCTTGGATGGATTGAGTTAGTTCGAAATGTATCGTTGATTTCCCAGTTTTTTTTTGCGGACGAACACGCAAGAACACACAAAAAACGGATTTCAATCTATATTCATCTCCACCTTTCTTCAGGGAAGAGCAATCGAAGTTTGGAGAAAGAAAAACCAGACATAGCTCCACGCATACGTATCCTGGACGCACAGCTACAATCCGATTTAAATACCTGAATCATCTTCTATCGTGTCTTGCGATGTCCCTTCACGCACGGTTCCCGGGTTTTGGCTCTTCTTCCTTGTCCCCATCCTTCATTGAAGGCACCCTCCTGGGTTTTGGTTTTATTGAGAGAAACGCTTTCGAAGGGCACGGCAAACGACACCACAAGCGCATACACACAGTTTTTCAGAAGGACCAATGCAACAGAAGGGCAACCACAGGAACCTACTGTCCAAACTGGATGGAAGGATGGATGGATGGCTGGATGGATGGACCAAACCAAAAACTTAAAAAGCAAAAGCCAGCCAACTTTACAAGCGAGAAGCAACAAAAAAAATCCAAACACAAAAAGCCCAACAGGCGTCTATGCGGCACAGAAACGGTGTCAGCTACGGGCGACAGCTGGCGTCTCTCGCTGCGAAAGGTTCCGTTTCGGAGGAAAAGAGACGATTGATCATGGCGTGCGCTTAATCAAGTTCCAAATTCTTCAGCATCATCCCACACAAGAAGCAAAAAAAAAACATCAAGCCGCCACGGAGCCAGGGGTTGCGGTAGCAGCAGAAGAGACGAAAGGTAGAGGATGATGACCGACCGAAACCGAACGGACCGGCTCCGACCGGAGCAGGATTCTTTGCTTTTCTTGACCATGTTTCACTAGAGAGCCTCATCGTTTGCTCCTTTCGCTTGTCCTTTTGCTGCTTTTTGGATGAGGTTATAATTATTTCTCTTTTTTTTGCAGCAAACGTATAGCAGACCGAGATAGGGACACAGTATCTGGTAGCGCTTGTAGGAAAATATTATTGAAAAATACGATCAAAAATTAAAGAAACCATCAAGTCATCTTACGAAACGACGGAGCTATGTATAGCTGTATAGCTATTCATTTTGAATGGCTTGGTCATCAAGCACAATAAAATTGAGGTTTTGTTTTTCAATATAACGAAGAAATGAGTTGATTATTGAATAATTAATCAAAATTCACTGTAACAAATGTATCTACCTGTAGACGAACGCATATTTCACCATATAGTCAGCCAAAAGAAAATAATTTGCAAGCACAACAAAAAAGAAAATTTCACCTTCCTTTTTTCTTTTACCAAAATCCCTATGACCGCGGCACTGTATGCGTGTCCTGTCGCATTTCTTTAGCTCTATTGTGTAGCTGTAATTTGCTGTACTTAATGCATACATTTTGCTTTCCCTCTTTTACCTCTTCGGGGTTCTTTCAATTCCTGTTCTTGACGAACAAGGACCAAACAAATTCAACTAGTTTTCATTATGCATAAAAAAACCTGCAGCTCATTTACGGTGCTACGTTCGTTAATTTTCTTCAGCGATTTCCATATAGCTTCGTAAAAGGGCATTTATCTGAGTTTTTTTCTTTCTATTCTGCAGTTCTTTTTAAACATAACTCAAAGCGTGCCCGTGCCAAACACCGGCACAAGGATAGTCTTCGATTGGAATCTCTCAAATCTCGAGCCGGGCAAAATAAAGGGACAGGGGACAGTTTTTGTTGTATGTCCTTTGTTTAAAAAGCCTATCTCAACAGTAATACTGTGCTCGTGCGTGTGTGTGTGCACCATGACTGAGACTTGTGTGCCATTCTAGACACATATTTTGGGACAGACTACCGAACGGAGACGAACCACCACACACCCGGCACCGGCAGCACACTTCGAGACCGGTGTAAGAGATTTAAAAACAAAGCCTTGAGCATACCATGAACCAGCCGGCAATTTTCGTGGCTCGTGGCAGACTATTTTTTGCGTGTAAAAACGAATCGTTTTTTTTATGCAGTTTGCCTTAACCATTGTATGGACATGGACGCACGGGACATGAGAAGAGCTTCCAATCTTTCTTGTTACAGGTGTCTTGCTTGAAAAATTCATGTAGATTTTTTTTTCGCAGTTGACAAACAATTTTAAACTGTATAAAACAGAGTTTATAAAAGAAATAGCTTATTTCTTATATTTACTGAAAACGATCAACCAATTTAATACAGTAAGATCATTCAACATACGATTGAATGGCATACAAAAGCAAAGCAAACTGTCACAATCAGTGAATATATGCGTGATTCTGACAATCATCAGGTTCAATGTCCTGTAATAACCTCTCAGAGTTCCTCCAAAAGCAGGGAACGTACGACTAAACAAAAACGTAACCACTATAGAGAAGATCGTTCTGAAAGGTAAAATCATTGCCAAAAGAAACATATCGTCGAAACAGATTCATCCTTCAGAAATAAATGATTTTTCCCGACTTTTTCTCTCCTGCACAACTCCGCACCTTAACGATGGTGCTGTCAACTTGCCCGCAGTCTTCGGGAACATGTAATCGTAATGCCATTTTTTGCGTGGCTGCAACCAGAGCCGTATCACCTGTCGAATGCAGCGTACAGGCAAAGAGAGTGTCATCCTCCGCAGAAAGCCTACACTTAACCTACAAAGTAACCATCCACAGCAGAAACGTCCTGGAACCCGTCCTACCCCACAGGGAACCCAACACATAAGGCGCGCACCGGCGGTAGGAACCGGCTGGTCCCTGGTATACGCTTCGTTGACGACTCTCCTTCGCTGTCCCTTTCCTTGTGTACGCGAGAGCATCCCTCAAAACCTGTCCCGGGGAACGCCACGCAAGGATATGTGCGTTTGTTTGCATATAATCAGGTAGTTTCCAAATCCTTGAAGCAGAACTTACCACGCCATTGTCCATGCCGCCATATGGTGATTGGTAGCCTGCCTTTTCTGCAATGAAAACAAGAGAGAAAGAGAAGAAAACAGCGTTTAGTGAAAAAAGCTCAAATGACGACGAAGAAGTTTTTTTTCTTTGTTAAATTTCGCTATATGTATTTTCCCTCGGCTTTGTTTTATCGTGTTCGATGCGAAAACACCTTTCGGTGAACGGTGAACATTTATCTCGAAGAGCAGTACAAAGCTGAGAAGAAGGAAAGGATAAATAAACATGTCCCCGGTCGTCCGATCCGATTCCGATCTCCTCACACACCGGCGGAAGACACCGCATTACCGCAAACATTCTCACACACGCATAAATGTGAATGGATGGACACGCGCGCGCACGCGCAAGCGGCGAATGTGCACGCGACCAAAAAGGTGCAGACGACCCTTCATCGCGCATCACTACCGACCACCACATCTCCACCTGCGCCACCCTTAGTCTTCCCACGACAGCGACACGAAAATGGTCACAAAGCGAAGAACGCCGGCACACGCTCCCGAACGGAGACTTGATTGACCGGCTAAGCGACGAACGCACACAGAGTGCCGGTCCTGCGGGAAGACCAGACCAGACGAAGGAAGCAGTATGATGGTGAGGACGGACGGGATGATGCCGCCTGGAACGATGATAACACAAGAGGAACGCGGACTGAAAAATATTACGATCAAAAACATTAAAAACAACGACACAGCGCGAATGATGGCAAGGCGCCCCAATTCTCTCCCTTCGTTAAGGGTTGTTGTTGATTTTATGCTCGACGACGAATACGGACTCAGTTCGTAACAGAGGTATTTAAGCTCTGTAACTCGCTCTTACTTTAGGAGATCATGAACATTTTATACAAACATTGAATCGATCCCATTTTTCGTGAGGATCCCTAAAACGCCCGTGTAGCATCCAATAGCGAACTAAAAAGGTGATTTAAAAAATCAAATTCGACTGTTGCAGGCCACCTCTTTGTGGCTCGTGATCTGTCCGTATACAGCATACGAACTGTATACAAAAATAGAAGCCCAATCATCCCCATCGATCGGCAAGACCCTTCCGCATTAACAAACCCTGAAAATACACCTTAGGCAATGACGAAAAAGAAGATCGTCCAACTATCCTGACTGAGGGTCGATTTTACCTCCTTCGGCGATCAAAAAAAAACGAACCAATTCCGAAACATCTGGCCCCTCACACAATCAAACGGGATGATGCTTTTTACACACCACGATCGGATCGCTCCGGTTGTATACATAAGATAGCGGTCGGTACACAGGAAAGAAGGGCAACAGCGAAGCTCCTTACCCTACCTCCACAACAACCTCTTTATTCCATCGAGCGCGTCAACATGACGAGCAGTGAAGAGGATCTTCGAAGTGCACCACCACCACCACCATCAAGGCACCCGCCATTGTAGCTTCTGGTGTTCTCGCGTCCGTCTCTCACTTCGTATGCAATTTTTGCAGCGAAACCATAAATATGTTAATAATTGCATCTCGTACCACCTGTACGAAATTTTGTGCCGTGTTCGTGTGGCCCGCTTCTTCATCAACTCGCTACGAACACACGGGGGGACGATCTTGATGTGACGGCCGGGATAGTGGTTGGAGACTGGTTTGTGGTCTACCATTAACCTTTTCTGGTGTTTTCTCCCCCTGTCCTTGTCCGTGTTGTTTTTGTTTTCAACAGTTTTTGGGAAATTTTTTAAAACCGGCTAAAATAATGCGTAAAACATAATCACTCCAAACGAGAGCTACACAAGTTTCGCGATTTCTTCGATCCCGCACAAACCCACTTACACATACACACATCATTGCTCGGTGGTGGATAGCTTGAATGGCTCCCCCAGCGAGACCCTTTTTGTGTTAGAGTATTGCATTTTAAACGAAAAGGGGTTTCAAACCACCCTTCGATTCTACCTCTCTTCGCTATACCCCCGACAAAAAGGAGAACGAATCCTTCTCGCTTTACACACACACTACTACAGCGCAACAGCAACCATACGATCATGCCGAACGGTGCCGATGAACTCGAAAATCGAAACCCAAAACACAAAGGGGAGACTACATAAAGCGGCGCGCTTTTTGAGCCTCGGGGCAGTGCCTTCTCCTTATGCTCGCTTTGTTCCGATTTCGTTCGCTACGTACGATAACCGAGGACACACCAACATAAGAACTCATCCAGTTATATATGTATTCTTCCTTGAGTTTTGATATAGTACTCGAAACCCTTCTCTTCTCAAAAAGCGCAAGAAACCTAGCATCAGCCGCACGGACTTGCCTTGTGTTCTTTTGTCATAATTTATCATTGAACCGCGGAATCGGTGCATTGGTCATGGGCGCGTGCGAACTCGGACCAGCCCGCGCGAAGGTGCATCACATAACCGTGTCCCAAATTACGCTAAAAACTGACTGGCGGCACACGCTTGTGGACATATTATGTAGTGCAGCAGCGCAGAGCAACCAACCTGTTGATTAAGATCTTCTTGAAAATGGACATTATTTTAATGCACCGCTTCGTGTGGCGGGATTGATTTTCGGGCTCCAATCATTTAACACTCCTAATTTTCGACCTGAAACGAACGAGTTTTGCTTCGTATTTTGTGAAGTTTACGGAGCAGATGGTCACAAGTTTATTGACCGCGTGTGGTGTAACACTCTCTTACAAGGATGTGAGGGGCGCTGCTCGGATGTTGAACTTTGAAAGATTTCTTTTCAGGAAGATGGCGTATGTTGGTACATTGAACATAACATAACGTTTGCCAGAGAGAATTAGCAGCATTTCAAGTCGTCAAACGTCAAAACAGATACAGACACAACTGGCTGAAGTCATCATAGAACTCGAATAATGTAGATTACACAAGTAAGCTTGAAATATTTGCTAAGACTTATAAAACATTTGAAATAATTTTTAAATGGCCTTTTACAATAGGTACAACTTCAAAGAAATCAACCTGGCATGTTTCAATTTGTAGAGCTTTGCTATCCTGATCCTGATGTGCCTCTATTGCCACTAGTTGCGCTTCAAAACAAAACCTGAAAAACATACAAACACACACGAATCTGGGACTGCAAATATGCTCGAATATTGACGCCCGGTGTTCCCGATGAATGTGCCCCAGTGTGTGTTGTCGGTTGTAGAGCGATGCGTTACCATTTTTTCATATCGTCACTTCAGGGGGCAACCTAACCAAAGTCGGCACCGTAACATAGGAGAAAAAAAAGATACGAACAGAAAAAAACTCCAACATACCGACCGACCTTAACACAAGCAGCACACTACCGAAAGCACCCCTAGAGTTTTATTACACCATCGCGAACGAGCCGAGAGATTCGACATCCCCCTCATATGCGCCGATTGACAAGGGATGCAGTCGCAACACTAGCACCGCCACTACCACTACACTCAAGCAAAACACTCTACTCCGGACTGAGCCAGCAGGAAGCGAGTAGTACTGCCGATAAATGCCAGTGCGCGGGATGGATCAATTTGTACACCTACGACAAACATACACATGCACACATACGCACACGGAGCACGGAGTTCCCGTCGTTGTATTCGTCGTCGTTGTCGTCCTCAAACAAAACTCGGCACGCCGCACGAAACCGCAACGGTTCGAGAAGGTACGAAGGGGGCCGAAGGCAGATATTACCGGTCGCCGCCAGGAGTTAGCCTGTCAATCTTGCTTCTATCTCTCAATCATTCGACCGTGTCTTTGCATGTTGTTTCCCTGCGCACCGTAACCCTAGGCCCCTTACTCTACCGGACAGCGTTGGTGCCGAGGTCAGGAAACGGCAAGCGACTTCAAAACATTCAAAACAAATATTGATAAATCCCCCAAACTACACCCACCCGCCCATCAGCCTGGAACGACTCGGGGCACCAGCAGCGTGTTTGCGCGGGGCGGGAGAAATATAAACAAAAACTGTTGCTCCGACCAAAAAACTGGCCAGCTTTACATGTGCAGTGTGTGCTCTCGTTCTCGGGCCCGTCGATTTTATGCTGCTTCTTCACGTGCACGGGCATATGTGTCTGGGAAAGTGAACCAGCATGGTACGCTACTATGACTAAACGCGTATGCGAAAAGATACGGCAGCACGCGAAAAAACCCCCCGGCACCCCCTTGTGCCGAAACGTAACAGGCAGTGGCACATACCAGCATACTTCTAATATACAACCACAAGCAGTCATCTCACACACACACACAAGCTTGAGACCAGCAAATTTGTTAATGGACGAATTTGTGAATTAGAATGCACATCAGAATGTCCTTTCCCTCTCGAAAAAGGCAGCCAGAAAAGTCAACTTTCTCCACCCTCTTAAAAAACAACCACAGGGGGGAAGTGTAATAATGGCTCGACAAACGCCTAAAGACACTGCAGCCCTGTAAACCCACCCACATACATACATCCGCAGGACAAATTTGCCAACAAATACCGCTTATTTCTCCCCTTGGTTTATATCCGATGCTTCACAAAGTTGACGCACATTCGAACCACTAAAATGGAGCCCTCAAAGCGAGTGGTTTGTTGTCATAGGATAAACAATACACACACACACATAACTATGCTTGTTTTTGCTTCTTCGTATGTTTATCCATTCACTGCATGTGGATTGAAGCACGGTTTTAAGAACTAAAATCGCCCTACTGACTTAGAACTTGTCCTCAATTTTATGTGGATTGGAGGGAAATTAGAGAATAACTGTGGAGAGGAGAAGCCCACGATAAATGGATTTAGGATATTGAATGCTAATGAGTTAATCCGAGGGGGAAATCAAATGAAGCATTTAACACGTTTCAACCAGATTTGTACTTTACCATGGATTCTGATCTATGAGCCTTGAATTCTATTAAACTTTTTGATGATCCTCTAATAACTTAGTTACGTTCTAAATTTTTATATTCCAACCTTTATCGTCTTTTTAATTTTAAATCTCAGCGGTGTTGCTATTGCTACTTAGACTATTTGGCGATTTGTTAAGATTAATGGCGTGCTGATTTATTATTACTTCTTTGTTTAGTGTTTTATTAAACACTCTTAATGGAACAATGAAACTGCACAACTTAATGTGATCTTTATACATTAACCTTACGATTTCGTGTTTTATGGCTTACTATCACAGTCTTTAGGAATTTTTGTGTAATTTTGCCACAGATAATAATGTAGAAGTAAATAAAGTAGCTATAAAAGACCATAACTTTTGTACAGCGCAACTCATTTACCAAAATTACCGATACACCCAGGAATTCTGTTAAACTTCTTCCTTTATTAACGGTGTAACTCAAATTTTTAAAACCAATTAGTTGTGGCCTATTAACTAACGTCAGTACGCATCACCAACCTATACGTCAACGCCAACAGCAATTACCCAAATCGCCACTCAAAAGCAGCACGTTGCTGCCACCGGCAATGTCCAAAAATACACTGCTTTCAGCCTAATTATTATTTCTGCTTATTAATCTGCCGTTCAGCGACGTATCAGAGTTGGACCCAAAAAACTGTACGTACGGCTCCAGAAAGGATAGAATGCACACACACACACACCAAGAAACCAAGAAACCAAGAAAGACAAATTAAGCCCCCAGAAGAAGAAAAAAACCTTAGCCCTAACAAGGACGACATAAATAACACGACGATGATTATGTTCTGTTGCGTTTTTCTTTCACACTCTGGTTCGTGGTTCTTGGCGGGACCGGATGTTGCATGGGAAGTGCAGTAACGAATAGTGGAAGCGAACGAAGGAAAGAAAACCCAAATCACGCATCCATCCGGTGGCCGCACCGGTGGATCAGTCGAAATCGAGTTTGAGCGATCGAAACACGAACGATCGCCGGTGAGTTCACCACTTGATCTACTGGGTCTAAACTCACTCGTACTGCCGTGTGCACGCAACATGGAACAAGGTGAAAATGAGACATCCTGCTGGTTGTACGTAATAGGATGTGTGCAGCGACACGACACGCGAACACAGCGGCGCACCACCGAGACGAGGTCCGGTTGGAACGAAATGCAGGAGGAGAAACACCGACACACAGCATTGGGAAAGAAAAAAAGATTTTCTGTTTTATCTCGCTGCTTCTGATCGCCGACGAAAATCTCGTGATGCGCGCGTGACCTATGCTAATCCTCCATAGCTGGGAAGCCTGTCTGCCTACCAGCATATAGACCACGTTTCTCGCTACTCGGTACGAACGACCCGGCGAACCTAGACGACCCCTCGTGGAGTTGAAGTGCGTTCGCGCGCGCGCGCGCTTGCTCATACTCTCCCGGAACGCACTCGAAACTTTTAAAGACCACTTTGCGCAAAGAGAAGTGGATGATCTCAAGCAAACAGGGAATAGGGTGGCGGAATTTTTCATCAGCCAAGCGCAACAGCAGTAGCAACAAGCAGAGCACGTTGTTGTGCGGACTAGACTCATTACGGCGTCAACATCCCCCCGGGGCCGGGAGAATGCGTTTAATGTGCATGCAAACAATTAGGATAACTGCACGATCACTTCCTCTCTTGCCATATCCGGCACTTGAACGAGTAAGGGCTCCCTTTTTTCGGGCCCTTTTTTGAGAGTTTTCTTCTTTTTTTTTGAGAATCTATATTAGTTTCGCGGCTACAATAAACCCACTGTTAAGGGTGCTAGGATCCACATCAGCAATGCCTGCCCGTGCAGCACCGAGTTCACTTGGATGTATTTTTAGACGTGGAAAAAACAAACCAACCTGCAACCTGTAGGAGCTCACCGTACGCACAATCACATCCCAAACTGGCCCCAAAACAGTGAGCAATGTGTTATGCGCCACAAGTCAAACACACATTTCGGAAGGGTGGTGAAACATGTTTTTGGTTTTGTTTGTGCATTTTCTTACGAGCAACAGAAATTGCATGTGAACTTTCTCGGGGTGCGCACGGTAAAATAACATCTGTCGCTTCCAAAGAAGCATGTGCATCACGTTGCACACACCACCGAAGTCCTTCTTCTGTGAGGATCTCTTCCACGACGTACCCGCTGCTGCAGTGAAACGAGGTCGACGGTAATGAGAGTTGGGTAGGTTTGGTCCACACTACACGGACTGTACCCGCATTTCGCGGTTTCGTTTTTCCTTGATCGTGGGGATCTCTTATGTGCGTTGCGATCGTCGTGATGGTTACTAAGTTGCGAAGCACCACTCGCGGTTGCACCATTCGCATGCATATGTACTGCTGGCTGGCGGTGCCAGCAGTTGGGTGCAAGTCCATAGAAGGCAAAAACAGAACCACGTTAGCGTACAGGAATCCATCATCGGGAGAAAAAAAAAATCACATCCAATGGCGGGAGTTGAGATTAAGTTAAAAGGACTATCAACATTATAGATATAGTATTTTTTAAAGAGTCATATCATAAAACTTTGAACGATTCTTCCGTATACTTCCTTCAAATTTTCAAAAAAACGGTGCACACCTAGCCATCCAGAAACAAAAGATTTCTCTTGACGTTTTCTTTTTTTCAAGTGTTATTTTACGAGCAAACAGCACCACATGTTGATGATGTTTTGCTTTTGCCTTCCCTACAAAACATCCAATGCTACGTCCCATCGGTACAGTGCTACTGCTGCGAAGAAAGGACGGTATTAATCACTAAATTATGTAACTATGGCAAGCTGCATCAACATTTGCTGCAGAAATTAAATCGCCCAAGGCATGAATGTATGAGCTCGGGTTGAAAATAATCGAAACGAAAGCAACGAACGATGCAGAATTGTTATCGATCGACCGGAAAAGAGGCTCATCGTGGGGTTTGATAACGCAGATAGAAGGGGGCCGCCAGAAGATGGCCAACACTAGAGAAAAACGAGTGTTGAACCCTACCATTTGTATCGATGACGGTTACAAAACTGAGACTTTGCTATCGCGCTAAAATGATATTGTATTTTACTTAAACTCATCGAATGATCGGCAATATTTCTGGTGGTTGATATAAAGTCTAAAAACAGAATTGTAACATACACACTTTGCGGCATGTTATTATTTGGTATTTCCTTTTCAACAAACGCAACGATTCCTACACGCACACACTGCCCATTGATAACTGGCCCGTTACAGAAGTGTTGTTTTCTTTTGCCAAAACTTTATTTGCTTCTACAAATTATCAACCGTATGTGGACCACAGTGGACCCAGTCAATCCCCATCGTATCACCTTCGCGCCCGGCTTGACATTGGACGAGTTGGGTGATTTGATTATTAGAATCATAAACCAATGCCGCAACAATCCCACCCACCGCATACACCCTTATCCACCCCGAAAACCCGCTGCAAAAAAAAAAGACGAAGGTCGCTTATCATCCCGTTCGATTCTTTTTCGTAACAGTCAATTTCCGCAAGCGACATATGTTCCCGCGGCACTGTGTGTGCGTGCGTCACCCCGGTGTCTCGGTTGGTTTGCAATAAAGTAGAAAGAACCGTGCACCACCACCACCCATCCAGCCACCATCGCGCCCGATGGCCAAACCTTCAATTAACGCACCACACACCATACTGCACAACCCCACCACCAAACGATGATAATAGAAATAAGAACAAACCTCCATTATCTTGTGATTGACGTGTATGGGCAATGGTTCATTTACTTTGGCGTCATTTATATTTTCGGAGAGCAGGGAGGGGAGGCCTTTGGCTGATCAGTTTTATTAGCTACCGGAGTGGTGCGTCCAAACGCGACAACAGCAACTTTGCCACCAGTTTTTGGGGAGTTGCAAACCCACTACATAATTATTATTGGTGCGGTTCGAGAAAAATCCCGCGTCCCCATAAACACCAACCGATATAACGGTGGAGAGCTAACGAGGAGAAACAGGCAAAACCAGGGAATTTCCCTGGCGTCATACCGCGAATTTATGTTGCGGTTAGCACTTCGCGTGAGCCACTGGTTATCTCTATAGCCGATGCATCACATGTAGTTTTAAATTAGCTTTTTTGTGTTGTCCTATGACCCGCTTTCGACGGTGTGCTTGTCCAGGCTCACTCAGAGATAGCAAGAGAATTTGAAGCGACGGACTTAGTAAGTTTGGCTTTCCTACCTCATGAAGAATTGGTATGCTCATTTTCTCCCACTGCATAAGGCATTCTAAGGTATAATCGAAAATTAAATTACTCATGAATTTAGAGCCGGAAGTGCAGCAACCCCAAAAATGTAATCAAATAACGGGGTTTGACCCTTACGAAATAATCGAATACTTAACGTTGGCACGATAGTTCCGATCTTCCAGGAAATAAAATAAACACGCCACGGTTTAGCTCTACCAGAGACTAGCTGCTTTGGTTTCGTTATTTCTGATTCGTCTGAGCGTGAACCTTGATCAGCTAAAGGAAACACTGATGAAGCAACCAGGGGAGCAATACGGAAAAAGCGGACCAGAAAAAGGAATATATCGAGAGAATTCACAGTTGATTGCCAGCCTAAAACGATCGCTGCTGATGTAGAGGGAATGGTAGTGACCCGAAAATTCTCCCCACACTGATGTTGCTCACGATGGGGTTAATACGGCACACAGAAAACGAGGACCTGTATCGTCTATACAGAAAAAAAACCAACCGTTGCGCATTTCCAGTCGTCGTGAGCCATCGTCCATACACGCGGGTACCATAATTTCAACCATTCTCTGGGACCAAAGACCGACGTACGTACAAGCAGGATCCACGCCGAAAGGACCTATTCGGAGGTAGGGTTTGCGGAGCAATAACAAAAGTTAAAAATTAATGAAACGAAAATTGTGGAACAGTGCACACCGAGAAAGGTACTACCCACAAGGAGAACACATATACTCACACATACGCACACATGCATACGAATATACGTGGACGTTCGTTCCGTTGGTCAGGATAAAGGGCAAGGATCGGAAAGGCAAAGACAAAAAAACAACCAATAAAAACCCGTTCTTTTCCCATTCCGAGTGACTAACTCGGCAAGCTTTAATATACCAATCGGTTTCGGAGTATGGGTGGTTCCAACTGGTTCCAAAAACTATATCATAACATTATTCCCGAAAATTTGTCCCCGTTTTGTTGCACAGAATATGAGCATCCTACATTCGGGAGATTGCCGCAGTTGTCGACATGAGGCCCAGTAGAATCATTCCTGGCTGGGTGTAGGCGCGAGCCCATCCAAGCATCTAGAACGAATCGTCAGTAACAGACGATACTATACCAGCACACAACTACACGTACAGTCGGCTATCGTCCTTGCATTTCCTCTTTTCTGGGTTCAAGGGAAATGCGAGTCATGCTGCATCGTCCTTCGGATTTGGACCCAAAACGCACCGGCCAGGACATCACCAACACACGCACACACTCACTCATAAGCACGGCGGGAATAGAGGAACTCTATGTGCGGTAAACCACACACACACACACAATCATTCGCACCCTTACCCGTTGGGCGATGATGCACCATAACATCCCATCCACCAGCTCTCTCGCTAAAGGGACAACACGTTCGCGGGAACATAAAAATCCAAAGCAAAGAGGCACAAGTTTCATACCCGGGAGCCAACGATTTAACGGCCAACGGTCGTGCAATGTTGTTTCCGCGCGAGCATAACCTACATACACACGCACATACATATATTGAGGGGCCCGAAAACTTGCTGCAGTGCTGGGTGCTGCTGGTGGGCTAGAAAGCCAACTTTACCGTTGCGCGCACCGGAAAGCAGGTTCACGCAAAGGACGACGACTCCCTTTTTTTCAATTTTAAGCGGTGTCGTTACGCGGGGTGCAGTAAGCGAACGAACAGAGAAGGAGAGAGAGAGAGAGAGAGAAGTCGCACATGCAAAGGGAGAGCTGGAGGATAAACGGCTGTGCAGCGATCCGGAACCGAATGCAGTGCAGCAGATATCAGTGTGTGCCGTACGTCCTTCCCTTGGTGTGGGTATGTATGGGCGAAAAGCGGCGTATCCAATCTATATTCCAACCGTCAACCGGCGGGACAAAATTCGCCGGTGGAAAATGGAGTCGATGCTAAGTTTAATGCGAAAAATGTAATGTCAAAATCCACACATTTTATCCCGAAGATGTACCAACATCTTGCTTTTGTATAACTTAAAGATCAATAACCTTTTTAGTTGTAGTAGTAGCAGTTAATAAGTAAACAAACCAACCGTTGTCCGTCCTCAAACCTGCATCCGATTTCCGCAACCACATTGCACCATTGCGCCCTCTTTGTTGTAGTTGTCTTTTTATCTCGTAAGCTATTTTCGCGAAAGTGCACACACGTTCAGCTGAATTGCACATCGAATAACGGGTAATAATTATGCAGCAACGCAAAAAGAAAGAAAACAAATCGCTCACTACAAAGGAAAGGGAGAACCTTGTTTTTATTATTAACCTATCCCCGAAACGAAAGGAAATAGAATTGGGAGCAAAAGGGCAACTTTTCCCAGAGGAAGTCTCCATTTTTTTGTTGAGCATCCGTTTATTACATCCCTCTCGAGTTGAACCAATGCATCACTGTCTCCCATTTGTCATGATAAGTGTGCGTATGCGTGAAAGAAGTAATCAGCGAAGAATAAACCGGAATCGAGCGGCAGAACAGATAATTGCAACGTAATTCACCGCTCGAATCCTTTTTCGTAAAGAGTTTTACGCGTTGCCGTACATTGTGCTTTAGGTAGCCAAGCGGAGGATATAGCTGATTATATGCCAACTGATGCACATTTCACAATTTCCGGATGCAGTGTGATTGCATACTCTCCGAAACTAGGTGAAATTCGTTCTTATCCTTCTTTATTGTTTTTTTTTTCATCACCTCAGAGTGAAATGGGACGCTATTACTGTTTGTACGTTGTACTCACGCACTTACGGGGTTGGTTCGGTTCGGTGGTTGTTGTGAAAGATTATTCTCGTGTAGTCCGTTTGCTGTTCCGTTTCGATCTGAACAATTTTATTCCTAGTCTCTTTTATGAAAGTATTCCCTAGTATTATTGCTGTATCTTGTATCCTGTCTCTGAGAGCGCTCTCCCGTAATCCCAGTCTCCCAGTCCCCAAGCATCAACCACTCACGGTGGCATCCGCACAGCCTATTTGTAGGCGCAACACTGTTAGCCATAATAAATGTAGTATATCGAGACATAATTAGTAGTAAAGCATTTACTTTTTTGGGTAATTTCGGCTAGGCTGTAGTTCTTATTTGACTATTTTACTGGATCTTAAAATTTCTTAACGCCAACTTTTGTTATAATTTGCAACATAACATACGAGGGCTAAATCAAGTCTGGAAAACCAGAAACGCTTTACAGTCGAAGATTTCAAGATACGAAAATGTTTTAGCAATATTCTTCTTTATTCTAAAATTATAAGGGCCGTATGTATAAACAATTTTAAAACAGTTCACGTAGAGTCAAACATCAATATCTATTACATTACAAACAATATGTCATAACAAACAAGTTCCTCTCATGGCAAACAGTGAACTCACACACAACATAGTATAACTTGCACGTTCGAAGGGAAAACTAATTTCCACCTCATTACAATGTCTAACCTTATTGCGGCAGCGTATTCCCTCGCAATGAATTGTTTATGGTGCTGCTGCTGCTACTGCTCGTGGCCAGCAATAAGCATGCAAATAATAATCCAAACCTTCAATTCGAAAAACAATCAAAAACGAAATCGAAGGTGGAAAGCGATGGTACAATCGAATAGGAACACGGTGTCGATGCATCCGGAGAAGGCGAACACATCGTCCCTATATACACTTGAGGGACTAATTCGTGACAGCAAAGTTAATTATCATCACAGTATGGAGCGCGAGACAGACGGTAGCACAATCTTCCAGCTATGCCCGGAACCGAAACCGCCCGGCAAGTCAACACACGGCACAAGATGGTAGGGGGGTTCGATGCAAATGACCTCAAACAAACTATATACACCAACACACACACACACACACACACATCCAGACCCACGCGATGCAGAAATACTCGCACACAAAACTCGCGTACGAATACAGCGAAAGATAAACAGAACCCCATCATCCAACCAACCCAACGCACCGCAGAATCCTTTTTGTTGATCGCAACTTTAGTCCACCGATTGCACCGCCCTGCGAAGAGCATAAAATGCGTTCTAGATGCAACCGGGAAGAGGAACACATGTGGAGCGCACACAAATAATAGCAGCTGTTTCCCACAGAGGCTAGGGAGAGCTGTTTCGTTCGTTGTCGGGATCTGTCGTTCGCAGGGCGTGATTTGGGGCCGATTCGGTGGATGCGTGGGAGATACATTCGCCCAATTCTGCCCAACTGACTGACTGACTGACTTTGAGCGCGTTTTGAGATGCTTCGGGAGGAAGGATACTAGCCACACGTACACCTACTTCCTTGGTGCCACCGAACCGAACCGGATTCCAGACTCCATCGTTGCCGTTCATTTGCCGTTCCGTTGCTTCGTTCGATCGCATCGATGATGGTGCAACGCTACGCACACTTTTCCACGGGCAAAATGTGATCCGGCGGGGTAGGTAGAATGTGTGAGCGCTTCTACAAATATTGCACGTGAAAAAGCACCGAACTCCTGTGTGTGACCCGTGGGAATGGAGTGAGCACAAAGTACGATAAATTGTGGCCACAAGCAAGCGAGCAGCAGGAAAACCTATTTAAATGCAACCAAGAGCTCAAGAGCTTCCGGAGAGCATGCTGATTTTGCTGTTTTGCCAAAACACTAAATGCATTCCACCGCTATCCAGTGCGGTCCCTCTTCTCGCCAACACGTTCATCCGTGGGTGGGAAGGTCTATGCAGTTTAATTTTCTCTCGTGTTTAAAATTATGGATGCATTTCAACTTTTCCCCCAAGCCAGCTCACACACCCAACGGGGGTTTGCATTTTGCGTTGCGTTCGACAGTTGCAAAGTTCGCGGACAGGCTCGTTTGTGAGCGACTCAATTACCATTTTCGGCATTGGGTAGGTCGCACAAATCGAACTCTGGCTGCATCGCCTCGAAGCACCGCGAAAAATCACACAAATTAGTTCAACGTCAGTAATTTATTCATAGGCAAGCTAATTATGATGATGCTGGGGGAGAAATAAAGGATTCCCATTCGAACGTAAGAACACAACTCTACTGCGGTAATATCTTGGCATGATTTTATTCCATTCTAACGTCATATCGGACTTGGATGTTCAGAGCTGTTACAAAACTCTCAATTTTAAATCCGCGGAATCCGCGCCAAGCCATTTCAAATCCGCGCCAGAATTTCAAATCCGCGCCAATACGAAAACACCGCGATTCCACGTACTTATGCATCGAACATTTGTGTTTCCGGAAAATTATGGAAACAGTTCGACAGACACACATACCTAGAAACACGCGAACCAAATGCAAAGTTCGATGTCAAAAGTTCGACGCGCTAAGTAAATGGAAACGCGGTGATAGAATTAAGAAGTCAAGGGTTTGATAATTAAAGAAAAAGAAAGCGTACCGAGTAATATAGAACAAAACCTATGGTTTTATTTTTTGCGAGGTTAGAATATTTTGAAAAAAAAACAGTAGCAAATTTACTCCGCTAAGACCTGAGCTAGGGAGATGATAAAATCCGGCGCTTACGGATTAAGGTAGGTGTAAATTTTCACAATTGGGCGTCGTACGACGTGCATCGGATGACATAATTTTTTAACAAAGTATTGTTAGACACAGACGCAGTAATATCTGTTTTGCATGGTAGCTGTTACCGAACACCTCCGAAAGGGCTGCACCGATTTGTATGAAATTTTCGATAATCTTTTCTTATGTATGAGTGTTGCTTAACGCTTGAAAAGATTGATAAATTAAAATGGTCGATGCCAAGATGATTATATATCTTAGAAATCATAGTTTGGAGCGCTTCTAGTGCAAATGGCACCGGAAACATGGCTTCCGTTGAATCTACTATCGATCGATCGTGTTGCTTAACGCTTGAAAAGATTGATAAATTAAAATGGTCGATGCCAAGATGATTATATATCTTAGAAATCATAGTTTGGAGCGCTTCTAGTGCAAATGGCACCGGAAACATGGCTTCCGTTGAATCTACTATCGATCGATCCAAGTATTTGGATATTATGAGGAATAACTTAAAAGTTTTTTTTATGAAAAACGGCCAGGCCATTTTTAAAGTTAGTACCGTCAAATTAGGCAATAGATTCGATTTTAAGTTTGTACAAGATAATAATCCGAATCATTATTCTAAGCTGGTCAAAGGATCGTTACGTTGATCGACTACACGAAATAATTTAACATATGTTTTAATTCAGTAAATAAACACTAATTCATCCTAAACAAACACTAATTCCTAAATATTAGTGTCACAATTCATTACCTAAACTACCTTAAACTATCACCACTAAAGTACACCTACCTGGGATCTAAAATCAGCACAGAAAAGAGCATAACTGGTGAATTACTCACAAGGGTGTTCAATAAGTTCTAATACAACTTTCATTGATTTATAGTCGTGCATTCTGTGGGTGTATACGGGGCCGGTGTATACGATAGCGGCGCCGGCCTTCACATGGCAGGACCGGGGTTCGAATCCCGGCGGACCGCCTACCCGTACGCAGGACTGACTATCCAGCTACAGGTATAACTAAGTCACAATAAGCTAGCAATTGCTAGTAGGCCAAGACCTACAGAGGTTGTAGTGCCAGAGAAGAAGGAGAATTCCGTGTATTCTGTGAATGAGTTTGGTATCAGCTTTAGTATCAGGTATAGCTTAACTGATGCACGTGGTGCCGAATAAATGTAAAGTACGGAAAGTACATAGACTTTACATGCTGGCAAAGAAGAAGAGGTTACACAGATGCAAAATAATACTTTCGCGCACGAACGCATGCAGGTCAGGAGTTCGTATTTTCTGAACAGAAGCTCTTCGTTTTGGAGTTACCGTACAATGTTCAAAATGCTCGACTGTGATCGCCCATGTTGGCCAACATCCCCCCGTCCCAAATAAACATCCCAAGGTTCCATAGTGCCGCATCGGTGATGATTTGGGGGGTCGTATCCAGCCGTGGGAAGGTCCCACTGGTTTCGAAAAAAACGTTATCGGGATCGAAAAAACGTCAAAATTAACGCCGTGTTCAATAAAACCGAGGTTTTGGAGAAGGTTTTGGCACCGGCAGTTCATAGTTTCTATGGCGCGGGTCATTACATCTTCTAACAAAACGGCGCTCCAGCCCAGACGACGAATATTTCAAACGTAGTTTCAAGAGCATTTGACGGAGTTTCTAGATAAGATGTTATAGCCTCCCAGCACGATTATTATGTGCGTGTCACACATGCTGGCTAAGCAAAGCGAGTATAAAATAAACACTGTCGACCTATTTAAGAAGGTTATTGCCATGATCTGGGATGAAATGCCGATGGAGCAGGTGCGTACCGCGAGCGATGAGAAACGACTCAAGCTCATGATAAAGCACAAAGGGAAGAAACTTCCACCTAATATGCCAAAATTTATTGGCTAGATTTTATTCAGCAGATTATTTCAGCTAGCCAAGATTGCGAAGCTGTTGTAGCGCCTGATAAGTAAATAAGTAAATGCTTCTTATGAATGAAATTTTTCACTCCCCCACACTGCCAACAAAATCCGCATGTTTTCTCTCTTAACTATTTAAAAATCACATGTGCTACAGTGAGAAGTTGGAATGTTTTTTTGTATGACACTCTCAACTGTATTCAATAATTTCAATGATAGACTTTTGTGTGAGTGGCAAAGAGGGCAATACATGTTTCACATATTTAATCATATTTTACATCGTATGCCCTACAAAATCAGTTGTCATTTGTACCATTCAATTCAAATTATTAGAACCAGAAGTATGTCAGTCTTGATTGAACGGTATATTAAATGGCAATACGGTCATACCGTTTCTATTGAAATATATATATATATATTTTTTTTGGAATCCGCAAAATCCGCGCCGATGAATAGTAAAAACGCGCCAAATCCGCGCGAAACGCAAAATTCGCGCGAAACGCAAAATCCGCGCCAGCTGTAACAGCCCTGGATGTTCCATGTAGAGGGGCAGGAGAGATAATCAGATTTCTTTGTTAAAAGTTCGCAACACTCAGATGCAGATACAGACAGAGACTAATCGCAAATCTCAGCTCAAGTTCTATGCCGTGCGAAAACGATCAATTGATGGTTAATTAAGAGATACATTTAACTAATCGATCGCTTCCAAATTTCCCGCACAAATGCACACGCCTTCAATTCAAGGAGGTTATCTAAACGTCTGCATCTGCAAAACCTCGCTTCGTCGGCGGGAACCGTTACACATTCCGCCGTCGTTAATCGTCGAGCCTGTCTAAACAACTCCTTTTTGGCCCCTAGAGCAACGTTCAAAGTAAAAACCCCTCAGCCGAACGGAGAGCAAAACCAAGCAGCAGGCACCAAGAAAAGCCACAGAAGTTAGACAAATCGGCAAGGCCACTCTCCTCATCCGAACCGGGCCAAGTCAGTCACGTCACGTCAAACGTTAAGCCGTCTGAGGGAAGATAAAACTGCAAGCGACCGAGATGTGGTGGAATTCTGTTCGCATCATGCTCGACCTTCATCAACATTGGCCCTTCTCCTGCAGTCCCCGCTAATAGCGCTCTCTCGACTCTCCTCTTCCTTCCCACACACACACACACACATACACAAGCATCAAATGCACACCATTGTAGGCGGTTCTCTATGTTGTGTTGGTGGTGTGGGTGCTGCAGTTATGCTGCCCTGCCGTTGAGAGATCAGCCAGAAAGCCCTCGGGCAGAGCTTTACAGGTACAACAACAAAAAAAATTGGCAAACTAACTCGCCACCGCATTTTGAAGCGCGTTAATAATATACTGCTGTCCGAAGCGGGGCCGGGAAATCCCAACAAAGCGGACAATTACAAATTAACAAAAACCACAGCCATCGAATAAAGTCCTCGGCGCGGGCGAGCTCAGGCACAGAAGGAAAATATGCCTTCCAGCGTGTACGCGCCGTGGCACGTTCTTGCGGGAAGGTGGTGTTATGATTTAAGCTGTTGTTTTTTCTCTTTCTACTCTTCCTACTCCTCCTCCTCCTCCACCTCCGCATCCTACCCGCCGCGTTTGCTAATGTTGCAGCCCAACCGGGCTAATTCACAGCGGGAAATGATTTCTTTTCCAGTCCCGCTAGACAGCAAGCAGCCAGCCGAACCGACCTCGCAAGGACAACTGGGCCGGCGGGCAACCTAAAGCCCGAGCGCGAGGAGATTGCTATCTGCGCCGCTGACGGTGAAACGCTGGTTCGAGAAGCAACCACCAACCGCTGATTAAGACGCGGATCGTTTACGTCGAACCGGGCCGCTAGACCCACTTCTTCGGTGCAAAAACAAAAAAAAACCCTCTATTCCTGTGATTTGTACGAAAACAATTTCGCAACCAGGCCGATTAGTGGAGTTATGGAAGGTTCGATAAAGTTATATGTCGTACCAACAATTGTACCCTGCTACTCCCTACCACTACACCTTTGGAGGGGGTGTATGTGTATGTCTGTGTGTTGCAATCGATTGGCAATTGGATTCGAGCGCTCACGGTACGTCCTGCTGTGCTGGGTGCACACTGCCCCCTACGAGCAAATGAGTTAAATTGTTGTTTTTGGTCTGTTAATGCTTTAACCCCTGCCTGCTGCAACCTATCTCCCATTAAGCGAAAGGAAATACCGAAGGGCGTCCTGAAGTAATGTCACCTTATTGTTTTACGTAGAAGTCACATGTGTGTAGACGACGCAAGGAAAAACGGGCCCATTTTTTCCGGAATGAGAAAGAAAGTTCTAACGACACAACAAAAAGTTTGTCGTTTTTCTCGAGTTATCCGGGCATAATGTTTGTATAACTGGCCCTCTTTTTACGCTGAGTGGGGGTTTGATAACTTACAGTCCTTCTTGGCTGCTTTGGATATTGTGGTGATTTCATCTGCAAAGTGATTACGGTTTTTGGAACTTACTAAGTTTTTGTTATTCTTTCTCCATTCGTGTTGTAATCCGTAAAAAAAAATACTTCTCCGAATAGGTCGGTAAGATGCTGAAGGAAACACTATATTCTAAATAGAAATAGAGCATCGGATGCATGAGATAGGTATTCTGTTCGGGTTATGGCGTTGATGCACGAGAGAGCTCATATTTTTTCCTTTAATTTTCACCCCCAGAAAAGACCGAGACAAACAGATTGAATAAACGAGCTGAGACAATTATGGCGACATAATTTTAAAGATCAAAACTGAAGCTTTTTCGTTTCGATCTTATTTCTTCCAAATGAAGTCCACTATGTCATGTCTGTGATGTAAAACTTCCGAATACTTGCGCTATTGCTACAACGCGCTTTATATGCTAACAAAAACAATAATCAACGTATGGATCAGGAGAGATGGTGCAAAGATCGTTCTCTATAAGGATAAAATTTTCACTACGCCCCACAACATACGAACGAAAGAAAGAGATCGTGTAACATAACCTACACATCAAGAGTTGCCCCCTTTTCATGTCTTTTATTTTTTGTTGATGCACAAATTTCCATATCATTCCCCCTTTTTCCCATATTTTTTTTCTTCTTCTTTTCGAGTTCAAACTTTTCCCATACCAATAATTCCTCAATCCCGCGCCGATGCCTGCTTGCCTTCTTAATGTTTATGATCATGCCAAGAGCAGCAGCAGCAGCAGCATAGGTTCGTCGATCGTGCGTTCTTGTGCCTTCACCACTCATTGGACACTTTTCTCACAGCAATGTAAGGCCTCTGCTTCTTTTACTACCCCACACGACCTTTCGCCCAAACCCTCCCTCTTGCTCCCACAGACACTTAGTAGCGCAGCACGGTGAGAGGATCGTCGGTTCGTTCACAAACTACGCCGAAGAATTATGCCCCGTCATAAACTGAACCGTCGTGCCAGACGGTCCGAGAGCCAAGCCAGAAAAAACGAAGATATAAAATCATAAATAGTAATTCAAAATCATCTTCCGCTTCGGCTTTCTTCTCCCTTCCCCAAACCCGTATTCCCATAAGCGCACCCAAAACGCTTGTTATTATTGCTACACTATTACTAATTTTCCTCCTTTCCCAAAACGATGCGCGTCGTTCGTTTCGCACACACACACGCACACGCATTAGTTTTTCACACTTTGGAATGATCCCGTGCTGGCGTTGTCTTATTTGGAGTACTTTTTTTTCTCTCTCTTCTGACTGTGACTCAGGCTCGCCGGCTAGGGAGCTCTAGAGAGGATCCTCAAGAGCGGTAGACCCTGACGTGGCCGTGATCGTAATGACGACAGCATACATCAACGCCCAAACGGCGACCGGAGAGGCATAAATCAAAGGAAAATGTTGAACGCAATTTGTTACTCCCGAAGTGCGCACACACAGCCCAGTCTAATTCAATTTTATGCCTTGTCTCGTGGAAGGCAGGAGCAAGACGACGGGAGGGGCACAGTAAAATGGGATAATCATCACGCGTCCAATTGCTTTTCACACGCCATTTGGATGGCAGGAAATTAAATAACACTATCAACCGGTCGCTCTTGCCGCGGAGAAATTGATTTTAAATCCAACTACTTTATTGACGTGGATTTTCGTAATTATTCTCCGTTTGTTTCTTATTCGTCCACCGAGTAGACTGTTTGCAGAAAACGGATACATCTTACGGGTAAATTGCATCGGTGGGTGAAAATACAAGGAAGAAAAGTAGATTTTCAGCTGCTTTCTTTGCTTTCTGAACGGTGAAGGCAAAGCGATAAGTTGTGTAGTAGCGAAGCAGGTTTTCCATTAAAACAACCACATCGTAAAGTACTGTGTGCCGCACCGAGGATCAACGGAAGTGATGGCCGGCAAGCATTAGACAGCACACATAAATTTTCCATACCCGACGCCGAACTCCGACCAGGCAAAACATCGAGAACGCGGCGAGTCCCATTACGTGGCGTAAACCTGTCACCATAACACCACGATCAACTAATCCCTTACTTTTTCGGTGCGCATCATGGGACACACTGTGCGCCGACATTAGTGCAGCCTGTGAGACCATCGCTGTACACACCCAATGAGATAATATACACCCCGCGACCCAGAAATATTAGAATGGAAAAATTTCAATCTCTTCCGCTCCATGGGCAAAACTCGACTCGAGAATGAAAAAAAGACACATCGTTATTTTTGTGCTTTTTATTGCTAGGCTATCTTCCATTTTATAAAACAAAAAGCGAGAACGATCGTTTCGTCACACCATACACTCTCTCTCTCACACCTCCCCTGACACGCCAAATGCCACCGCCAAAGGCGAAAGTGTTGAGCGGACGAATCATATAGCAATAAATAATGAGCCAAATGACTTAGGAAGTGCGACACAGTTTTTGGCCAGTGTGATGAGCTTCAGAGGACTCACCGAAAAACAACAAATGCATAAAGAATGAAACCCCCACCAAGATCGGGTCTCGGTGCTCTACGATTCATGATGGAGACCTCGCACGGGAATATGGATGGACACACAAATGCCCACAGTCAGAGTTGCTAACAGCAGCATCATCTTCGTGCGCTAGACACACGAAAGCAACACAACAACGCTATAAGCAAAGCGCGGACACAAACAAAGGAGCATGATTTCCAAAAATACAGTCCAAGAAAAAGCCATAATTTCATTATTTATGTTTTTGATCTCCTCTCCCCGTGTTGTGCGCCACTACACACATGCTATGCTCCTCCAACTCTATCCACTATCCCCGCGATGTAGCTAAAAAGATCAACCATCTTTGTGCTCATCATTAAAAGGAAAAGAGTAGAAAAAGGCCTCATACAAAGAGCAGCACACACAGCAGCAAACGTCGGCGATCTTCGGTCGATCGATGATGGTAAGATACAAAGACAAACTCTAGAAGTTGTAGTAGCGGTTGGGGCAAAAAAAAATTGAAGATACATGGTACTCTTGCATGGGTGACTTCCACCCCACGATCTACACTGTGTGTGTCTCTCTCTCTCTCTCTCTCTCTCTCTCTCTCTACATCAGCTCTTTCTAGAAGATGAGCTGATCATCATAATATCTTACTTTTTTATGCTCTAGCTCTCGCTAACTAAGATCCTCATCATCTTATGTCTCTCTCTCTGGTACCCAGTAGTGTATAGATGTTCTTACGATATGTGAACCCCCGGCCATTCCCGGCCATCCAACAAACCGTTGGATCAATAATTAAACGCATGAACGACAGCGTAACGCATTGCCCGCCGGATCTTTCACCATGCCAGCCCAAGCGTCGCGAGTTATTCGCGGTTCGATAGACCAAAAAAAAATAATCCGTTTACTCCTCCGGGACACTACCAGCACTCACCACACCCCGTCACCATTTTCCGGAACGATGGTTGCGCGTGGTGCTAATTTCAACGACATTCAGCGTTTCGCGACTCCAAACAGAGCAAACGAAGAAAGTGAAACTCAAGAACGCTTGTTCCCAACACAACTTGGCGTGGAATGGGAAGTCGTCCACGGATAGCAGAAGGAATCTCTTCCACGAGTGGAGAGAGAAATATTATAATGATGATCATTCGCTGCACACGCAACCTAAACAACGCATACCCGCGTGGCCACGAACGCTTCGGTGGAGCACAGCAGCTTCAATATGTAGCTTTGTTTGTGGTCTACATAGAAGATTGCGTTGAGGCCTGGGAAGGGTAAAAACAACAAACATTAGCAAACACCCATAGACCAAGAAAAGCGATTAACGCTGAACGTTCGGTGTATATTTTCGATGGTTAGTTCGATTCTCGTCCGGGCCACAACCCCACAACAACCACACTTTCGAGATGACACCGCCGGTAGTTAACGAGAGCGAGAGAGAGAGAGCGACAGCGTTCGCAACCCTCCTGGACCGTTGTTGCACTAACAAGGAGTGCGTCGACATTCCGACCAGCCGCCCTTACTTCTTTAAAGGAGCACCTTCTTTAATGGGCCACGTTTAACAAAAGCTGCCGTTGAGCAAGAATTATGGGCGGGAGTAACAAAATGAACTAAACGGGGTTGAAATTAGTGAATGACTCGCTTGAAGCGGAAGTGGACGACCTTAGAAATAAATAGTTAAAATAGTTGTGCGCCCCATACACGCTCTTCTCTGCGATGAACTGCAGGTCTCGTTGGCTAACACTTGCTACACTTCTTAAGGGAGAGTTTAGTCTCTCTCATAGAAAGAGAAGAAGCAAACCTAACAACTAATTGTTCTCTTGCACGTAATACGGATGCCGAAGTGTCCGACCGGATGTATAAGTGACTCACTGATCGTGAAGTTTCAACGCAAGTGTGAAGCGAGACACTTTTCGCGCAAGTGGCTTAGTAGAGCTTAGAATGAAGCTTGCTTTTATACGCACCAAACCCACTTGTGTTAGTGAAGCAATACTGTTTAGACCGGACCGAACGTAATGGAAGAAGGTTCCTCGATAAAATACTGCTTCTTGTACTGCAAAAATACAATCTCACGAGAACTTCACATTCCCTGTTTAAGGTTCTCTTGATTCTAAACACGCCAACACATCTCAACCAATTTCAAATTATTTCAATGAATAATAAGTCACATTCCAGGGCAAGTACGATCGATAAGCACACAATACTACATTCTTCCAAAAGACCGAATACTGGTTGCGCAAGTTTTAAACGCCAACGACGCAAGCGTGATAGTTACTCATTTGCCGCGCTGCTTGTACGGCTACAGCAACCACCAGTCAACAGCCAGACAACAAAATCATTCTGTTCACACGCTGATTCTCTCTTATCATCGATCGAATTAAAACGATACGCGATACAATTATAATAATCGCCATCATTTACTGAGGGGGAGTGAATACCTCGCTTAATGTTTGCTGGCGAAAAAGAAACTGTACCACACCTTCCCACCTTCCTGTCCGGTTGTCTCCTTCACTTTAATCTGAAAGATAATTGCCACCCTCACGCTGAACAACCCCTTCGAAGGTTAGTACTCCGGGCTGTTTGGTTGCCTCGTTTTTTTTCTTATTTTTGTCTATAAACACCAACCAAAGGAGAACGCTTTGTAGGATTACCGCCTGTCCAGAGTATCCTTCTTTGAATGGCCTAGGCTATCGACGGGTTGGTTGATTTCCTTCTGCTCTGATAATAGCGGCAATAGTGCTATATTCCACAGTAGCACCAATGGCCAATGTCCACAAGTCATCGGGCTACCATCGCGGATACGCGGTGAGTCTAGGGTGAGCGATAATTGATAGCTCGACTAACTGTCGAATACATTCGACGGCACGCAAACACGCACACTACCCTATCGCCCTCGCCCAACGGAACACCTCCTTCCATTATCCTGTTCCTTAGCCATCGGTATCACAGACGCCACAATCACGCAAATCGAACACGGATCGAATCCGCATCGATCGAAACGGTTGATTATTATCGTTAACCTAATAGTTGTTGAGGTGATGTGCTTTACTACTGTGAAAACGGGAAGGAGATCTTAGTCACTTTGTTATCTGTGTTCCGATTTTACCCTCGCACACAAATCCTTATCGATTAGCGTATGATAACTTCATTTTTTTTACCTCACAGGCAATCGTGCAATGGTGCGCATGGTGCGGAGGTGGCAAAGTGTGGACAGCCACGTAATTTTTGATCAAGCTCTATTTAGTCACCGGTATGACCAATGAAATGTTTCATAACTCTACCTTCGTGGCTGTAATCAGACAAAGTAAATGTGTTTTTATTTAAAAAAATACTTTATTTTTTTAAAGGCCCGATCATTTAAGCTTAACATAAATATCCGATAAACAAGAAAAGATTTTCTAAGTCCATCTACACCACCACCAACAGTCCAGTCACCTGGTAATGGCTTAAATGGAACGACTGTGGATTTTGTCATAAATCCCAACCCAAGGTATGCTTTGCCGAAGACAAATATGACAACAACACCTAAGAAAATGCAATAAATCCAGTTTCTGAATATTCAACAATTTCCAGCAAATTCGCCACAGCAAAACCCACTTTGTGTGTGCTTTTCTTATTTTTCCCACATGACAACGTAAATGAGAAATGATTCACTGTCCCGAACTGCTCGCTTTGAGCTGTACCGAATCATAAGACAAATGAAGCAAGTACCAAAACTCTTTTTCCCTCCAAAGTTGCATACCAAACGAGATTCCTTTTCCGTCGTACCGAGGCAGTAAGGAGAATGATCATACAACAGAAAGCCTCCATTTTCCAATGCAAATATTAGGTTGCTTTTTTTCTCTATTTCATGTTTTAGATAAGAGAATGCCACCATATCTTGTGCCTTTACTGGATCATTGTAGATCGATCCCGTCTCTCTGAATTAGTATCGCTAAAGTGAGCTTTAGACCACTTCTCAATGTTGTTTTCGGAGATCGGCTAGCTCCACAAATCCTCGCCCGGGTGGGTCCCATACAGCCCCCAGAACACAGACTATCTCTGGACCCTCAACGATAAATCAACGCGCTGTTTGTGCCGTTAGTAGCAAATGGCAACAGCCACGGGTCTCGATGGGACACCACCTCACCAGAGAGCCGAAGCTGTTATTTGTGCAATGGCTTTTATCAATCGTTTCTCGCCAACAAAAAGCGGGGGGTGCGACAAGGGTGGTGGATTGCACAGGATGCCCCGGCAAAGAAGGGTTTTTGGTACGCGCGGGAACGTAATCGCGCGTCTTTCGATTAATCGCAGAAGCCGTTGCCGTTGAAAAAGGGCCTTCGGTAACCTCCACAACATCAACACTCCACGGTTCTCGACGATCAACTTCCCCGGCTCCGGCTATTGCGTTCCGACGCAACCGACAACCATTAATCTGCAGCAAACTGTGCGGTGCCCTTCGCTTCACTGGTCCTCCCTACTCCCGAACATTCTCCTCCACATGCTGTTCATCGACCGTTTTATCTTTAGCGTCTGGTTCGACTAACTGATAGAGAGATAGACTAGCTGATTGGTTGATGTTTCTATTCCTTTGCATCGATATGCCTCCCTGTTTGTGTGTGTGTGTGTGTGTGTGTGGTGTCCGTCGAGGCTTCCGACCCTCGGCTGAGCGAGCAGCGAAGCAAATCCACATTTCCTTCGTAATTCGATTACTGTGGAGCTTACCATCGTGGGCCAATAAAAACAACGCGCCAAGATAAGAAACCCGAACGAACGGCGTACGGCCGCAAGGTAAAGGCACGCGGGAGGAAAATATAATACACACAACACCGCCCCACAGGACCCTAAATGAAACACACATTCACATACAACTAGTCACAGTTTTGGGTTTGAAAAAGATTAACGGTCCTAGCATAATATAAAAGCGACGAGAAACGCTGAAAAAAATAATCCTCCACACAGCACCCTTCCATCAGGGGGCTTTGCTGCTACGGGAACGCGTACCAGAGCGGCTATGTTTCATACTACGCGAATTTCGGACGAATGCAAACGTTCGCAGAGCAAAAAGGAAGGCATAGGGAGGCCGATCGTTGCGAAATCCGGGGAACGATCGAGAGTATATGCAAGCACTGCGTATATGCGTATGTCCGAATGTGCGTATGTGACAAGTACCATTTATAATTGTCCCATAAATATAAAATGTGATCGGTGAAAACAACGGCAAAATTACGCCATTAGCAAAACCACTTGGTACGGACAAACACGTTTGTTAGCGTTGGCAGCTCCAGTTATCTAAATAGTATTCCACACGGTCAAACATTTTCTGTTTGTTGCAAACGAATGAATGGCTCGGCATATGTGACAGTTTTAATTCTACTACTTCGACAGATCGACCCATATAATCGTCACACACCAGATCGGTGAAAATGACGAATTATTTGCATCTCTGTATCAGTCGGTATTCGCACTTCATTGCAGTTGGTTTTGGGTTCCAACAAAAAAAAACGGGCAAGTGAAAAAACAACGCATGTTTTCAGTAGAAACATAGAAACAAATAGCACTTATCATAAAACACGGCACATTACATTATAACGCACAATCAGGCAGTACGCGTTGGTTGTATAATCTGGAACTTGTTGTTTCTACATTGACATGGAGACTAGGGAGAATGTATTACTTTTTTTTTCCTCTTGTTATCGCAACATGATTCATGCACTGTGGCGATTTGTTTCAACCGGAAAACACATGAGCAAGTCTAATATGGGCGCTACTTTATGTGTCTCTATGAAAATAGAACATGTTTCTGGCATTCGTACATCGAATGAAGTAGTAAATCCTTTTTAAATGAAATTTAAATACTTGTTTAGATAGACTATAACATGTTTTTTGGATACTTTTACATCATAGACATAGAAAATGGATTACTAAAAGAAACAATGTTCAGTTAATTTAACATGCAAAAGTAATGGCACCGGTATTCATACTTTTCGGTATCTAAACGTATCATCATACGTTTTAGTTACATTATTATCATATGTACATTACTCTGCGTTTATGATAAAAACGAAAGACTAATCATGCAAATTTAACTATAAAATTGTTTCTAATTGTTTTTAAAATTGCTATTGAAGAATTTTTTCACCAGCCTAGAACGTCTGGATCAAAATTAGGATGGGATATCTTTGCAATATGCTTTCAGCTAATCTAATAAATTTTAACTAGACTTCATAGCTTTTTTTAGACTACAAGAAATGTTGTTGTTGTTTGTAGTGTTAGAGAGACTTTGGGTCTCTTGGACCTCTTTCGTCTCTTCTACAAGAAATGGTATCAAAAAGCATTGAGAAATATATCTTTCACCCACAAAAAAAACAATGTTCGCTCATAATTCTACAGCATCCTAGCGGACTGTTTAACTCTAAGATTTTATTTGCGTCCAACTGATCAAGAAGATCAGTAAGAAGATGTTACACTACGGAATCTATGCTTTGTCTCTTCAGCTGAGGAAACTTTGGTTGGTGATATTCTTTGAAAGAAAGTTCTGTTCCCTGAATGATCTGTAGTAATGGTGGAAGAAATTTCAGAAAGAGTATTATATCCTTGTGTGCGTCAATATAGTTTCTTAACCTCACGATTTGATGTAACTTATAATTCATGAAAAAATCGATTCAGGAATAGCTTTAAAACACCATCTACAATATTTTCTTAGATAGAAAACTCAAAGCACGTTAAAACTGATAAGAAATTTCTTGCTGGCCTACATACACATTTTCCACAAAAGCTCATCCATTGTAAATGCTCATACGCGAGTTAAACAATGTCCCAGTAAAGATGCTATTGTTTGACAACATAGTTTCCTTTTGCTAGTTCCGCATTTCACAGCACACACAAGAGACAGTGCAACCATTGAGCTAGCAAGACAGCAAAACCATCAGCTCTCCACCAAAGAAGGCGGCTTTTTCTCAAGACATACACGTTCACTCTCCTGCTTGGAATCTTCGTTCCTCTCGCAAAACTTTACCTTCGTGGCTGTAATCAGACAAAGTAAATGTGTTTTTATTTAAAAAAAAAACTTTTTTTTTTAAAGGCCCGATCATTTAAGCTTAACATAAATATCCGATAAACAAGAAAAGCTTTTCTAAGTCCATCTACACCACCAGCAGCAGTCCAGTCACCTGGTAATGGCTTAAATGGAACGACTGTGGATTTTGTCATAAATCCCAACCCAAGGTATGCTTTGCCGAAGACAAATATGACAACAACACCTAAGAAAATGCAATAAATCCAGTTTCTGAATATGCAACAATTTCCAGCAAATTCGCCACAGCAAAACCCACTTTGTGTGTGCTTTTCTTATTTTTCCCACATGACAACGTAAATGAGAAATGATTCACTGTCCCGAACTGCTCGCTTTGAGCTGTACCGAATCATAAGACAAATGAAGCAAGTACCAAAAGTCTTTTTCCCTCCAAAGTTGCATACCAAACGAGATTCCTTTTCCGTCGTACCGAGGCAGTAAGGAGAATGATCATACAACAGAAAGCCTCCATTTTCCAATGCAAATATTAGGTTGCTTTTTTTCTCTATTTCATGTTTTAGATAAGAGAATGCCACCATATCTTGTGCCTTTACTGGATCATTGTAGATCGATCCCGTCTCTCTGAATTAGTATCGCAAAAGTGAGCTTTAGACCACTTCTCAATGTTGTTTTCGGAGATCGGCTAGCTCCACAAATCCTCGCCCGGGTGGGTCCCATACAGCCCCCAGAACACAGACTATCTCTGGACCCTCAACGATAAATCAACGCGCTGTTTGTGCCGTTAGTAGCAAATGGCAACAGCCACGGGTCTCGATGGGACACCACCTCACCAGAGAGCCGAAGCTGTTATTTGTGCAATGGCTTTTATCAATCGTTTCTCGCCAACAAAAAGCGGGGGGTGCGACAAGGGTGGTGGATTGCACAGGATGCCCCGGCAAAGAAGGGTTTTTGGTACGCGCGGGAACGTAATCGCGCGTCTTTCGATTAATCGCAGAAGCCGTTGCCGTTGAAAAAGGGCCTTCGGTAACCTCCACAACATCAACACTCCACGGTTCTCGACGATCAACTTCCCCGGCTCCGGCTATTGCGTTCCGACGCAACCGACAACCATTAATCTGCAGCAAACTGTGCGGT
>KZ062099.1:0-30993 GCA_002091835.1 Anopheles maculatus
CCAAAAACCCCGAGACAGAAGCAGTTGTTGCCTTTTGTCTATGAGTGCAATCAAAGGAGAGAGTTGCTTTATCGGTATGGTTCTAATTATCTTTTAATTTTTGGGACGAATAAAATTTGGAGTGGCTGGGTTGTACGAGATTGTTTGCTTCATTGTGTGTGCCGGGCGATTTGAGAACTGCTGTACCATTGGTTCGTAAACAGCATACTGATTGCGTACTTGTATTGATGAATACCACCGACAAATAGAAGTGTATAAGTGTTGCTTATTGTTAATACTAGATAACAAAGTATTAAAGGGTTTCGAGCACAGTTGAAAAATAAACTTGATAACAAAAGGATCAAATTTCATTGCTAAACACAATACCTCATTGACGTGGAAAACAAAAAAAAAACTTTATGAAGCGTTTAGTAAAAACAATTGGATGATTATTCATTCTCCCATTTACATTTTAAGTTATCTTTCTTGCATTGGCTCTTTTAACATTTTTAACTGTTTTGTCAGTTTATTATTTTGAGGAAATTTGAACGTTTTTGTAAACCTTATTTAACAATATTTTCTTTAATTTTGGCTTTTATGCAGTTCTTTATTTTTTAAAGTAGTTTTATAATTTTTGTATTTCTTTTTACTTTTCTTTCTTCTAGTTTGTTGCTCGCTTTGTCTTTTGTAGCGTCTGGTAAATCTTATAAAATAGTTACGTAAATTTGATTGATTTTCATTATATTTTAATTATAGTTATCAATTTCGCAATGGCTTTAACTTCTTTTAAAATTGTTCTGCATCTTATAGAAAGTCTTTTGTGTAAGTGTTATAAAAAATAAGATGACTAGTTTTGTGCTTTTTGCACCGCAAATATTCTTCAATGAGTCACTCTGCGAGAATTGCATGTGAAATAACCATTTTAACCCTACATTCTTCAGCATAAAATACATAAAATGCATCCCCACTGCAGAACTTCACGGAACGGTAATCCATTTGGGCATTAGAATTGAAGTTTCCGTAGGGAAAAAAGTGGACAAACAAAATCAATGAGCTCACAGTCGTCCCACCGGTCTCCATTGCAGTCGGGATGACTTTCACCCCAAAAACCAAGCACGCAATGCAGAGCAAATTGAATGCATTTACACAATACTCATCATTATCGGTTCGGGAGGGCCCAGTGAATAAGGAGGAATAATGCATACACCCACAGCGAAAGGTTTATCTTCACACACCGACACATGAATACCATTCTCCGGGGGAACGCACATTTTCGCATCCGAAACGAAAAAAGCAGGACGTTCTGGATCGCATCAGAATCTCATCAACGGGGACGGGATGCACATGCACAGCGAAATGCAACCGGCCATCGATTAACACGTGCGTGACGATGGAGTGTGTGCAGCGGTGCAGCGGAAGAACGGGCCCCACCACCACCCGCCAACCACACACACACACAGACACACATTTTAAACGTGAAAAGAATGAATTGTTTCGTTTCGCATGCAAAACGCGTCGGGCCGGTTTGCCGCCTACGGATTGCCAAACCGCAAATTGCGCTTTCGCATGATGCGATTTTCAGTTTTCGGTTTTCCATAAAATTAGGGAAACAAGCCCCGCAAGGGAATGCGTGCCAGTTGCGAAGCGCATCGTTGCACTCGTTCGGGGAGCTTTTGTTTTGCGCGGGCGGGGAAGGTGATTTTGAGGAGGGTGAAGGGAAGGGGGGAGGGGAGCAGCAGGGTGGAATCAGAAACTGCATGCAGCTGAAGTGGTGGGATGCAATAAGAGCATTAAAAAAAAGAGACGAATGCAACAGTAATGCATTCAACATAAAATCCCATCGCGGTGGATTTCAAAGGGCCCAGTGAATAAGGAGGAATAATGCATACACCCACAGCGAAAGGTTTATCTTCACACACCGACACATGAATACCATTCTCCGGGGGAACGCACATTTTCGCATCCGAAACGAAAAAAGCAGGACGTTCTGGATCGCATCAGAATCTCATCAACGGGGACGGGATGCACATGCACAGCGAAATGCAACCGGCCATCGATTAACACGTGCGTGACGATGGAGTGTGTGCAGCGGTGCAGCGGAAGAACGGGCCCCACCACCACCCGCCAACCACACACACACACAGACACACATTTTAAACGTGAAAAGAATGAATTGTTTCGTTTCGCATGCAAAACGCGTCGGGCCGGTTTGCCGCCTACGGTTTGCCAAACCGCAAATTGCGCTTTCGCATGATGCGATTTTCAGTTTTCGGTTTTCCATAAAATTAGGGAAACAAGCCCCGCAAGGGAATGCGTGCCAGTTGCGAAGCGCATCGTTGCACTCGTTCGGGGAGCTTTTGTTTTGCGCGGGCGGGGAAGGTGATTTTGAGGAGGGTGAAGGGAAGGGGGGAGGGGAGCAGCAGGGTGGAATCAGAAACTGCATGCAGCTGAAGTGGTGGGATGCAATAAGAGCATTAAAAAAAAGAGACGAATGCAACAGTAATGCATTCAACATAAAATCCCATCGCGGTGGATTTCAACGAGGATTTTATGTGTGTGTGTGTGTGGGAAGGATGGCCAGTCGAGTGTAACGAGGAAAGGGAACTGGGCGATATTATTAACACTACCAGTAGCGTAGAAGATATCGGTTATTATATCATTAGGTGGCGATCGAGCATACACGAGCATGTACGGTTACATAATGTGTGCCACGATGCATCGCTTCCCGCATCGAACGTTCGCAGGATCGGGATGGCATACATGGTTGGTTGGTTAAATCTTCCCCTGCACACAAAGCTGCATCGTGCCGTGGGTTTTGTTGGTTTTGTGCCAAACAAGTTGGCACCGGGCCGGTTTTTATTTTGGGGTGGACCAGGAGCACACAGTCAGACGGTTACGCTTTCACGATTTTTGTCCAACGTCTTCTTTCGCCGAGCGTTTCCGTTCGTTCTGAAGAAGTTAGGCGGCCGTTGAAGTTGGCCCCGGGCCGGTTTTTTTTTTTTTGGGGTGGACCAGGAGCACACAGTCAGACGGTTACGCTTTCACGATTTTTGTCCAACGTCTTCTTGCGCCGAGCGTTTCCGTTCGTTCTGAAGAAGTTAGGCGGCCGTTGAATGCGGATTGAAATACGTACGGTTCCACAGTTATTGAATTTCAGCAGGCGAATAATTTTGAACGAAACGACCAAATGAACTTCTCATGTTCACCGCGTCAGGCTGCACGAGAACGGACGGCAACAATGGCGATCGGTGAGACAAATGTCACTGAAGGATGGTTGACTGATCGGGGCCGGTGATGGTATGGAATTGCACTATGTGGAACCGTAAGAAAAAAGGTTTAAGTTAAACGAAGCAAATTCACACGATAAGTTCCCATTTGGTAAACTCTTTGACGTTGATGCTTTGCGCCATTGATTTATAATTTCGTTGCAAAAAAATTGGTGGACGTAACGAAATGCTCTAATTGCAATGGTAAATATGGGAAAAAAACTAAATGTGGACATAAGTATTTAAGTTAAATACGAGGAACGCTATTTCTGAAAGTGAGAAACGCTTTACAGACTCAGAATCGGTGCCGGTTTCTAAGGTCCAGTATCATTTCTAATTCGGCTAAACAGGTTACAAACTATAAGAAGTTGCAGAAAAGTCTAGAAAGCCAGAAGAAGCAGGCCAAGATCTTCTGAGGGCTGATGCTGATGTAAGTGCTGATGTAAGTTAAGACTTAGACTTAAAGGTGGTCGGATGTCTGACGATTTATAGTACAGCTATAAAGATTATCCAGAAATCAAGTCAAGGAAGCCAGAAATGGCAAACCAACACGACTCGAGGTTGTAGAAACAAAGAGGAAGTAAATGAAATAATTTTACCTTTTGTTTGTTAAACAAATCATCCATATTGTAGAAAACGACAACATTTTGAGCAATATAAATCTATAACTCTTCATTGCAATATGCGTCCTATTATCCACATCGTTTATATTTCATAAGAAGTTTTGTTGTGGAAACACAAGAAACTATTCTTCTTCATCTGTTTCTTCTTTCTTGGCGTGCTCCTAGGGAGCACGTCTAATAGACATGGCCTGATGTCCAATCGTGCTCCGGGAAACTCGACCACCGGCTGCATCTGATATCCCTCAGGTCTGACTCCAATTGATTCAGCCAACGAGCTAGCTGTGCTCCTCTACGCCTCGTGCCGAACGGGTCCCTGACGAGCACCTTCCTGGTAGGGCATGAGTCCGGCATCCTCATCACGTATTCGATTCTATGACAACAAACTATTCTATCACCTTTTAAAGTACATCAACTCTGCTTTATATTATGTTGTCAGGCGATATATTTAACTAGAACTAAAATTCCAAATCCAGATCTTGAGATAGTAGAGCTGGTAATGCAATACAGTAAGCTTTACCCAACGGACGAATCAAGTCTAATAACCCAGAGTCTCTATAAACTATCTAAAAACCAACCAGTCGCCTTACTCATTTGATTTTTAAATTGTTTTTATTTTATCTCACCGTCAGATATCTGATATTCATAACTCATTTTCATGGTCACAATGAGCTTCTAAAACATTGCTGTGATTCGTATATTTTACTATAATCTTTGCTAAATATGTGCTAAAAAAAATCGTTATGAGCTTGAGTCTAGCATTAGAGCACAATATAGTGTTCCTGCTCGGCAACGGCATATTACTCATCAGTCGAAATCCCCTCCTTCAAAAGCATGATATCGAAAGTGAAAACATAAAAATCACATTTAAAAATATGCATAAATCGTTCCTCTTCTTCCCCATCTACCACTGACATGAATCACACAAACACACACATACTCAGGCACATCTGAGAGCCCGTTACTGGCTGGAAATGGATTTCAACTTGTTTTTGTTACGTATGCTTCCACACAACTTGTGCGAATCGTTCATCACTATCATACGACCCAAAAGTACCGCACATCACCCCATATCGAAGGAAGTATCGGCTTAATATGTTTTTAAATATGAAAAATATCACCAAGAAACGGAATGGCCGCCGGCAACGGAAACGCGAACGGCGAAACACAAAAGTGAAATATAAAAATTTGACATGTTGAAAAATGGCACAACCCTTCGTTTTTTTCCCCTGCAGAGCGGGTGGCCAAATGCCGGCTCCGTTTGGGCATGATTTAAAACACATCCTCGGTGAACCTTTCGTCCACACAAAACGCACATCCTTCGGTTTTTTTGTTGTGGTTGAACAAAAAATACCAAAGGAAAATAAAAACGCAACAATCCCGATTCCCGGTTTGCGCTAATGCGTGGGTAATGAAAGTTATTGCAAAGCAGAATGAAAAGCGAACGAATTATGCGACCGGGGGCGGTATGTACACGACAGCGACGATGATGCAGAGGTGCAAAGTGTCCTGTAGGCGGTTTTTGAGTCGTTTACCAGTCGCCAAAAGTGCCCTTAGCGAGCTGATAAAACTGAAAAGCCGGAGACCGGAGACGGGTAAACGCAGGACATGAGGTTTGGTTGGCAAAAATCGATTTTTGCACTTGAAAACTGGTTTTCACTCTCCGCCCCTGCTCCCCCGTTACCGACACACCTGATCTCCGCACGTACGATCTTCTGCGCCGCCAAAAATCGGTGTCCTCCTGCACACGCTACTCTCGACTCTCGAGGCCTATCCCTAATGTGTCTCCGAAATGGTTTCCCGCTTCGTATGGCCAACGTTTGTGCAAAACGAGGGGTCCACCATGAGGGAGTGACAGCCGATGGCCCGCCAGGGGGTGCCAGTGAGGTGCGGGACGATTATGTAATACATAAAATGCTTCTGGGTGCCCCGGTGCGCTTCGCCAGCAGCTTCTGCCTTCTAAAATGCCGCTAACGGTAGGCCACAACATGAACGCTGGTAAGAGAGCGCAAGAGAGTAAGAGAGAATGAGAGAAAACGGAACACCGGAGTTCGCCGTGCAGTGGAGTCCTGGCGAAAATATGCTCCTCCTGGCAAGACCTTCCTCACCGTCCGGTACCGTGTCCTGTGCCAGTTCCTTCGTTGTCGGTTTAACTCGAATTGTATCTCTACCTACTCGTCGCGGCCCGTAGATCCTGGGATGCTGGGCTGAAAACTGTACTACTGACAGAGCAGCAACAGAAAAAAGAGCCGCTCTTGTACGTTCCTGCTAGAGGGAAAACAACAAACAACTTGCCGTACGGAACGAGATCCTGGACGTTTGCTTTGGGGAGCTTGGAGCGATGGTTGAGTTGATCTCTGGCAAATGTTGGAGAGCATTTGAGTTGCCATAGTATGGGTAAGTGGGAGCGTGTTTCCTGAGGGATAGAGGACACATTTCCCGTGATCGATTCATGTTGTGCCTTTCGTGCCGTGTAAGGAAGCTAATTCTGCAGCAGGGGTAGCATTTCATTACAGTCAACAGGCAGTGTTGCCAGAATTAATGATTTTACTGCGTCGTTGGAGTTGTTTTTAGCTGGGTTTTCTGGCTGAGATTTGGAGGGAGTTATGTACTTTATAATTCAAATAATCATTATAATCGAACTTACAATTTCGATTATCTTTGAAGTTGAATATTCTGAGGTCTTTGAACAACTTAAACTCTAAGCTACTGTAGTTCTCATTTCCGTCCCAAATCATACCCCGAACGTGCTGAACTCATTGGAAAATGCCACGAATTCAACGTGACATATTTTCTACTCAACCCACACCAACTGATGCCGGGCAGCAAGAACGCAGTTTGTGACTAGAGCTCCAGCACGTTCCAGCAAAAACAAAGAGCGAATGAAAAATGTGATAGCTACAAAAAAAATGTAGTTGCTGCGTAAATATGCTCCCCCAGCAAAGAGCCCGAAGCTGTGGCAAGTGTGGAACCATCCCCAACAAGATTTGTCCCCGTCGGGTCAGGGGGGGTTGAGTGACATTAAATTCCGCACGTACGCACGTTGACGGGGTGCGGTCGTCCGGTTGGGACAGGAAATAAGACGACGCCATTCTTTCTGACGCCAGGCCGAATACCGGAAGTAGGAGAAAAGATCTCTTGTGATGGTGAGATGAGAGGGGTCAGGTTAGTTTTTGCCGCGTAAATACATACGCAAAAGGGTAGTTACTTCGAATCTGTTCGCAAAAGATACGGGTTAAGCTTGGATGTGTAGCGGCAGGTGCGTATGTGGTCGCTTTTCCGGTGCGTCTGTTTTGCTCATAGACCGAGCGAAAGATGAGCAGATACAGTAAATTCTCTGCAAGTTTTCTTTTTCTCGTGGCCGTATGTATATGTAACAAAATTGAGGTTTGGTAAGGATATTAATTCCGATGAAAGGTTTCGCATCGTCGTCTCAAGGACACCGCAAAACGATTTCGAATTTGTTGTCGGTAAGGTACGATGCGCATAATTTATCGTTTCTTCTAGCGATAGATTTTCGATAGTGCCGTAGTGTAAGGCATGGACCACGCAAGCCATTATTCTGCTTATAAAACAGGCTGAACGCCGGCAGATGGTGATTTCGCCGACGATAAAAGTCACTTGATGTTCGAGGGGTTCCAAGCAGGTCGGCGACAGTTCGCCAAGATCAGCGTCAGAATACTTGGGAAGTATGTGCGGTGGTTGCTTGCTCTTCGTGACCTGCTACCACCGTGGTACGCCTCGCGAAACGACACGCGAAAGGATGTGGATGCCGAGATACTTTCACCAGCAAACCGCAAACCGTAGAACGAAATGAAAAACGACTCCACGCACCGAAAAATTGCACAACTCAGCGGAGCAGAACGAAGTACCAATTTTCTTGAAACTCCATCCCCCTTTCCCCCGACCGGTTGGTCGGTCCCCAATTAGTGAGATGAGCAAGAACTCGGGAACTAAAGCGAAAAGTAAAACTACCCGGGAAGCGAAGATAGACCACGGCGTTGGGAAGTGGTGAAGATGGATTTTTACGAGCAAAGATGGAAAGTTGAAAGGGGGGGTTGGAAGGAAGGAGTTACGGAGCGATGGAGCGGAGGTTCGCAATTTTGAGTTCGGTTTTTCGGTATGGCCTTTTCTGGTCCGCTTGTTTCGGCATGGCCTGGGAATGAAACACGTTACCATGGCTGGATGCAAGGCGAAATACGTGTACATAAATAGGAAAAGCTGAAAACGATGGTAAGAATAGTATGTTTGGGGTAATTTTTAGTTTAAGACTAACTATACGATGTTGGTTTTGGGGGGGGGGGGGGTAAACTATGTCTTGAATCTGTTTTGAACTATAAGACGCTATTTCATGTCATGAACTTGTTATCAAAGAAACGAAAATGCTACTATTGGAGCCCGATGTAGAAGTTGTTAGACTGCATGTAAATCTATAATTGAGTCACATTCATTAGATCTTTAGAATGTTGGAGTCGATACAAACATGTCTAACTACTGTGCAGACTGCAATGAAATAAAGTGCTAGATCATCTGCGAACGTGGCCCTATGCGTAATAGCTCTGTTAAATCGACGAATCGTGAAGACAATACTACACTGTCTATCACTCATTTATGGTTGTATTACGTGTTCCAAACGATGAAGTACATTTGCTGTAAATGTAATTTCCTCACCAGCCGCTAAACCTTTAAATTACATTTTTACTTAGTCGTAGTAAAATTAAGTTTGAAGATCCTGTACAGTTTATGTATGATCCGTCCAGGCATGAACCAATATCGGAGAAGATTAAATCGTCTCTGTGTACAAATAGGAAACAGTGCCAAGCAAGCCGTATCTTCGCAATTCCAGTAATTGATTGCATTTATTTTCATCCATTCCTTCTTGAAACACTTTACCGCCACGTATTACTTCGACACTGCGAACTCTCCGTTTTTACGCCACAACGAATACAGCGTACGTTCCCCAAAACCCACACTACGCTGCACATTCCTCGGTCCACATCGGTCTTTTCTTTCGTTGCACTTGCGCTTTCCCTGGAGCGCTTTCCACGCTTTTCGGGCCACTCCGGTATACCATTGCAGAGCTATACGTTCAGCATGATGTAAAGAAAAAGGTGCTTAACGCTCGCTGGTTCTACATGAATGATGATGCTTGATTTTTGCGTTTCTTTCTAACTTCCTCTTTCACTCTCTGTTTTGCAGTATTGCTTTACCTCTTTTCTGCAGACATTATTCTACCATTATTGCGTGTTTTACTTCGCATTCGAACCACGGGTACGCTGCTTACGTATCGCGAATAAGTTCTTACGAATTCTTGAGCGTCTTTCCCGCTCCGTCTTGGTGTTGGTGTTGAGCTCTTAGCAAACGCACACTAGCGCCGCTGCAGCTTCGTTCCAAAACAAAGTTGGCCTTGGAATGGTTGGAAAAAGACGGCTTCTATTGAGCCAGCCTGCCAGCTAGCCAGCTGTCAATGGTGGCATAACATTAGGCTGTGAATAAGTATCAGATTATTCGGATGAGAGCTTGCCGCGCGGGGCGGAAAGGAATCAAGCAGGAAGGAGGATGATCGTGTGATGCTAAACATAAATTAAGAAGAAGAAAAAAAACCCTCCAACTCTTTGTTGCGTCACGAGACTGCTGCGGAGAAAACCGGTAAGGAATGTGCTTGTACTTGTGTGCAGCTTTACTTCCATTGCTTTTAGTACACAATTTCTCAACTTCTTTTCTTTCCGAGCGTTCTCGCGTTGTGTGATCTGATGTCGTGGTTTGAACATTTAGCCCGCTGGCCTGGTTGCTTTCGCAAGCGAGTTTTTCTTATAAGAAAGGCTGGAAGATCTTGAACTTGAAGCTTCTTCTTCCAGAGTGGTGGTCGTATGCATTGCATCGGTAATCTTTGCGATTCTATATACCATTCTTGTTGCGTTTTCTCTTTTGCCTCCACATTTACGGTAGGTTCTATCTTCTTCCGCTTTCGCAATGTTGCCACGCTTTCCAGGTTCCTGCATTTCGTTCCTCAGTTTCATTTTCATCTCCTTATTTACTGCAACCTTGTTGGTGTTCTGACATTCGTTTTCTGTTTGCTTTGCCACCATTTATCTCATTTTCTATCTCGGTTGCTTCGTTGAATTGTTTGCTGCTGATATTCTTGTTCGTTGATATACTCCACTAACTTCGTTTTCCATTTTTTCCGATTTTTTGTTCTGTTTTTGTTTTTTCTGATGCTTTGCAGAACTTGTTTTCTCCCCGTGGACTGGAAATTGTGCAATCGGGAATTTCGTTTTATCGTTTTTTTTATTTCTTCTTCATTTTCTGTACATCGCAATCGTCGTAACGTTCGTGGTTTGCTGAAGTTATAAAGAGATTTTTATTCTGTGTCTGCTTTTAACTCACATGCATGCTGTCTATTAGACATAAAATAACATTTAAAACTTACTCTTGCTCTGATAAATACTCTTCGAAATAAGAATAATTTACGTACGTAAGATCTTAACTCCTCAGCTCTCTTCATAAAAAAAAAACCGATCAATTAGTTAAAAAATAGCCATATTTATCAACAAACGCATGATGAAAGATACCGTTAGTGATCTGCTTAATTTATACACACAAAATAGGTGATTGGCAGTTTACGTAATCTACCTGCTGCAAAGGAAGAATAATCTTTAGCTAAATTAAGCAAGGTATTTGAAGAAGACGTAAAACCACAGAATGCTGTATGCGCGTGGCGTTAGTTCTAGCGTACGATTCCGATGCCGGGAAGAACCGGTTTAACATGCCATGCGAGTTGCGAATTCGACGAAGCACAAACAAATATACGAAAAGCGAAAAGTGAATGTGAAATATAGCAAAAGTTTACTCGAGCGTGACTTTAGAACGTATTCGTGATGCGAAGTTTTATGATTGGCCATGGAGTGAGTTGCATGAATTGGCGAATTTTCTCCATTGGGACCAGCGTTGCGTTGATGTAGAAGGGAGAAGAACGCTAGGCGCTAGGACCAGTTTTCTAGATCAGTAGAACCATTTCCGGAATTCCACACTATCGAGACGCATGAAAGCGAATGAATTGTAAGTATTCTAGATGTAAGCTGGTTATTAGTTTCGAGCCAGAAGATTAACGCACAGTTTAAATAGTTTAACAATATTCCAATCGAGCAGCACGTCGAGAATTTGTGAAAGTTCCTAATTCAAGCACACATTCTGGGTGCGTGCAGGCTTCACAAGACTCGCGCGAATGCTCCCTCGATCCGTTTTCTAACCTACAATTATCGACCATTCCTCGGCACGGTTTCGGGGAGTTCCGGCTGTTTGTTGTGCTTCCTTTTTTTTTTGGTCGTTGCTGTATCTGTTATTACGGGGGTCTGTCCACGCAGTTGATCCACCTTCATACGCCCAAATGATCGAACAATGTGCAGTCACAAACATTCACAAAAAAACTGAAACTCGGCAGAGACAAATGGGATAGGTCTTGCCGGTGCCCTTCCCGTTAGCAGGGCACGATAGCATACGGTAGGAATTGATGCGCTAAATTACGAAATCTTGCCGCAGATAATTATACACCTGGAGCCATACGTTACGTCCTCGTTGGGCCTACGACTTGTTTGGCTTTTAGCGTGGTGAATGAGGTGCAATGGAGTTTTGTGATACAGTTTGTAGTTTGCTTTGTGTGCTATGGAACTGCGGAACTGGTCAGGGTGAGCACACCAACCACTAATCATTTCCTAGCACAATACACACTCTCTAGAATGATGACTAAGTTATGTTCTATCACCCAACTAGGGTAGGGCATTCGTCCTTGATGTGAGAATGCAATTTCGATCGCGTATCCGTTCTAGAAGTTCGGTTCCGTGATCGATTGCCGTTAGGTTTTGGCGTTTCGATGCTTTAGCAACATGGAAATGGGTTTTCAAACAAACACAAAAAGGCACAGCGGATCGAGTTTTGTGGTGGGCGGTGACCCATCGAGGGAAAATGGGTGTGAAAATTTATTACACATATTCCAATTAGTCTGGGCAGTAAACAAGTCATAATAATGTGTGATGGTAGAATGGGAATGTCAGGAAATGCACCGCCGAAACTTCCATCCAATTACCGAAACCGGTAAAATTTCGCATAAAATTGTATGAGTAATAAAAGAAGTGGATGTTAAAATTGTTTTGTTTTTTAATGAGCACATTACCGACACGCGATTATTTTGCGATGGAAAATGGTATGCGAAAGAGTGGCAATTTTAAGTATTAATTCTGTTAGTTTGATTAGTTTAGTGAAAGAAAAATGATAAAATTACGATTTTTTTGTAACGAAGTACGCACAACCGAATCTAAAACATGGAAAAGAGTTAAATTATTGCACAACACATCTTTTAAACAACAAAAACTGAAGACGTGAAGCATTTTGTCGTGTTTCCAACGATGGTTTTTAATGTTACCAGAAAACCCATTCTATAAATAAAACTCACCTTTACGAGGCTCCAGGTAGGAGGCTCCCTCTTTAATGGCACCATGCCACAAACGCGTTCGATTTCAATGCCATACCGAACGACAAACTCGCTCGAGCCCCAATTATTTGAAACCGTGCTCATGAGAGGGCTCGATAGCTTGTTACCAGGAAGCAACTCAGTTCGGAGCCACTAGAAGCTTGCGCTCGTGTTTGATACCAGCCGTGAAGTGCGATTGATTCGATTTGAAGAACCATTTGGTAGGAAACAAATAGCAGAAAAGATTCAAGGTTTTTACTGAGACGTTCCGAATCGAGGAGATGTACGTATTTGTGGTTCTTAAAACTCCACTAAAACTCGGTCGCTCTCGCCGAACCTCTGGAACTTCTTCGGCGGTCCCACCGCAAAAGGTCTCCAATTTTGGCGCTGTGATGAGCTGTGTGCGTGTGGTAGCGTTCTAGCGGTGTAGTTTATGCTCATTCGGCACATTAGACTACACGCACTCGCCAAACAGCACCGTAGAACCCCGAAACTTTCAAGCTAAATTTCAGAAAGAGAAGATAACTACAGAGCGAAGCATAAACCTTTCGGCATGGGTTTTGAAGAGGTGACACCGCCCGGAAGGGGGGGCCAGGAGACGGATTTTTGGGGCTTCTCAAACCGAACCGCCCCCCCTCGTTGGCTGCTTTTTCTTCTGCTTTGCTCATCCCCACACCGTTTGCGTTACGTTTTGTTACATCGTTCATCATCCACATTATGCTGCCGGCCGAACACCGATGCTGTATGCCGTGAAGGACAAGGAAGGGCAAACTTTATGTTCTCGGTGCCTCATGCACGTTTTTCGGGGCACCGAGTTCGCCACATGCCATCCACCCCGCTCTTTGCGTCTTTGCCGTTTTGAAACTTCGTTGCCATGCCTCAGCGCCGGTGATACCGGTTCGGCCAGGTTGAACCTTTTGCTGGACCGTTTTTCGGACTCGGTTTCATTTTTGCAGCTTGATGAATATATTAAATTACTGTTCGGCGCGGGGGGGTTTGCTGTGTGCGCCGTGAACGGTGCTTGCAGAGGACGTATCGGGAAGACGGACAAGAATGGACTACAATTCTACAGTTCCACAAGACCGTCCGAATGGAAAGGCTTGGGACGAAAAACGGACGAAACCCGGTCAAGTTTTGGACATCTTGATGTTCGTGTGTGGTTGTAAATGAATTCTTTTAATGGTATTCTATTTTAAGCTACATACACAGGTTGTTATTTGGCTCCTTTTCTCCATCCCTACCGCGTCACCGATTGCCGATTGGTTTACTTTTGGGAGTTTTGGATTTCTAAGAACACGATTACAGGATGACTATTAAAAATAACTGGAAAACGCGCACACGAGTAGCCGAGATGGGATTTTGAAGTTTTGAAGAGAATGGTTTTATGATCTACATATTTTGAAATATTTGTGTTAACAAGGGTTTATATTTAATCTACCGTGTTACAGTGATACATAAAGGGCGCGAGTGATTTAAATAAAATGAGAATAAGTCGGCCGACCGGTCTTCAGATGGCAGGACCGGCGTTCAAGTCTCATCTGGGCCGTTCCCCCATAGTGAGGACTGACTATCCAACTATGCGGTATCAAAATAAGTGTAGTAAGCCAGAAATGGCAGGTATATCCTAAGAGATCATTAGGCCAATAAAGAAGAAGAAGAATAAGTCAGGATTTGGGATATAGGTATTTGATCAATTATTATGGTTAATGTGATTTTCTTTCTTTATGTTACATGTTTTATTTATTAAAACTACTTTAACAGTTTTAAATAGCAATATGTGTTTGTAAATTACATGAATAGGGATAAGAATCGAATTTAAACACTTAAACGAACCATAACTAGGGAACTAAAAATGAACTAAAGATGAACTAAGAATGAACACGACAAATGAATACATGACGAAGAATAAACAGTCAAAACTGAACCTTCGGCGGGACAACACGTCTTCTTTCGCGATAAACGAACTGATATCACAAACATTTTGGTCCTTCGAACCGGATCGTGAAACGAATTGTGTTGTATTTCGGTTGTTCATTTTTCTATTCTGTGTGCTTTAATCGGAGCTGGTGTCAAACACTCTGCATCAAGAGTAACGGGCGAGGTGTGCTCTGCAGCAAGGGCAACGATCGTACATCGACATCGGGACACTACGCTTCTAACGCCTAGGTGAATAGTTACACGTTACACATACACTTGTAACAGCGCACGCATAAGTTCGGTTCGGTTTCGGTTTCGGTTCAACGTTTTATAGTGTTACACATACATTCGTATCAGCGCACGCATCAGTGTTTTCGATCGCACGCTTAAGTGTAAACGTTCTACTCAGTGTTTCGTTACCGGTAAAATGGATAAGAAGAAGAAGGCAGCGCAGTTGAAGAAGCGGATTGCGGAGGAGCACATCAAGGCGCTGGAGAATTATGAATCCACGTTCACGGAAAGGGTCGCAAATGAGGTTCCAGATGTGTTGGAGTGTTTAGAGCGATACAGGGACGAGTGCCCTACCCTAGTGACGCAGCTATTGCGTGAACGCCACCATACGCTGCTGCATCAAGCACAACAAACGAAGGTGACACTGGCGGCCCAGGCAGAAGATGAAGCGGTATTCCTCGAAACCGCTGTAGTGCTTATTGCGGACGATTACGGCAAGCAACACGAGGCGAGAGCGTTGCTTGATTCGGGCTCGATGTCCAACTTTATTTCGGAGAGACTGGCGCGGAAACTACTTACTACCCGCACCAAGGTTAATGTTTTCGTGTCTGGCATCGGGAAATCAGAACAACATGTAAAGGGATCGATCACGGCGACCGTTCGATCCAAGACACGTAACTTCATCACCCAATTGGAATTCCTCATCTTGGAGACACCATCGGCGGATATACCGACTTCACCAATAGACGTTTCTTCTTGGGACATGCCGAATGTGATTCTAGCGGATCCAAAGTATCACATTCCCGGCATGGTCGATATCGTCATCGGTGGTGACGCTTTCTGGGAGCTGCACACGGGACACAAACGTTCACTAGGGCCTGGTAGGCCATGGCTAGTGGAGACGCAGTTCGGCTGGGCTGTAGCAGGAAATACATCACAATCAACTCATACATCTCGGGTATGTCATACTGCTACGAGCGAGAGCCCTTTGGAAACTATCTTGACACGATTTTGGGAAACTGAAACTATACTGGATGACCCTGTTTTATCGACGGAAGAGGACAGCTGCGAGAAGCATTACGTTTCGACCACAACTCGTAACGCGTCGGGGAGGTATGTTGTTTGTTTGCCAATTAATCCTAATCCGGGTATCGTTTTAGGAGCCTCCAGAGAAATCGCTGAACGCAGGTTTCGTGCATTGGAACGACGTCTTAATGCCAATCCGCAAATGAAAAGGGCATATTCAACGTTTATGGAGGAATACCAAAATTTGGGGCATATGAAAAGGCTTGCTGCTCCTGTGGATGATTCATGCCCTCACTATTATCTACCTCACCATGCGGTTTTAAAAGAGAAAAGTACCAGTACGAAGGTCCGAGTTGTCTTCGACGCTTCGTGTAAAACCACCACCGGCTTCTCTTTAAACGACACACTGCTTGTTGGCCCTATCATCCAACAAGACCTGCTCTCAATTATGCTACGGTTTCGATCACACACCATCGCTATCACCGCAGACGTCGAAAAAATGTACCGGCAAATCCTTCACGATCATCCAGATAAAAACTTCCTACGCATTCTGTACCGAGAGAATCCATGTGAGCCGATAGACACGTTTGAACTACAGACCGTAACTTATGGCACTGCTTCAGCTCCATTCCTAGCGACGAGAACACTAAAACAGATCGCGTATGACCAGCAGGAAATCTACCCACAGGCGGTGAATTCAGTACTTCATGACTTCTACATGGACGATCTGTTGACTGGGACTGAAGAACTATCAGATGCCGTTAAATTGCAAACGCAAATTTCATCCATGTTACGTTCAGCTGGATTTTGCTTGAAAAAATGGGCTTCTAATAACCCAAACGCCCTAGCAGAGGTTCCAAAGGATGATTTGGGCATACTTCCTACTCACGAATGGCAAGACGTACAAGCAGTCTCGGCGTTGGGCATCACTTGGGAGCCAGTAAGTGACACGTTTCGGTGCAGGGTTGAGCTACCACCAGTATCAGTTACTCTTACAAAAAGGATTACATGCTCGTACATCGCAAAACTGTTTGACCCCCTCGGCTTGATTGGACCGGCCATTCTCATCGCTAAGTTGTTTATGCAACAATTATGGGGGTTGAAGCACGACGGCAAGGCATGGGATTGGGACCGAGAGCTACCATCATCTCTTCAGGAACAATGGCAGAAGTTTCACTCGGCACTGAACCTTCTTCGGGAATTACAAGTTCCTCGGTTCATCTCGCAGTACAAGGCTACGAACGTACAATTACACATCTTCGCTGACGCTTCTCAAAAGGGCTACGGAACATGTTGCTACATTCGGGCAGAGACGTATCAACGGATTACTGTGCAACTGTTAGCCTCCAAATCTAAAGTGGTATCGATCGCAAATACCCACTCCATCGCTCGTTTGGAACTCTGTGCTGCACGCTTGGCGACTCAACTATATAGTAAGGTTAGTCGATCATTCAATACATTTACGGTTACTGTTTGTTGGACGGATTCTATGACCGTTCTTCATTGGCTTAATTCCCCACCAAATCGCTGGAAGCCTTTCGTAGCTAACCGAATCGCAAAAATACAAAGGGAAACTGGAATTCAGTGCTGGAAACACGTCCCAGGTATAGACAATCCAGCAGATGACGTATCGCGTGGCTTGTATCCAGATAAGCTGTTAGCGTGTGAACGCTGGTGGCATGGGCCTCCTTGGTTATCACGGTCTCCGGAAAATTGGCCTAATAATCCACTTCTAGCTGGAGAAACAGTAGACTGTGATGAAGAAAGATTGGCGTCATCGCGAATTGCAGCAAATTCAACAGTTTCTGATTTCCGCAACACACTATTCTCACGGTTTTCGGTCTATCACAAACTTCGGCGGGTCATCGCATATTGCTTGCGATACATTCAACGTTTACATGATAACAAAGGCGCAACCAGCCAAAGAAACGTTATCATCAACACTCAGCGTTCGGCTAAGGAACTATTGGCATCGGTTCCGCTACTCACCGCAGAGGAACTCCATAGGGCGGAATTGCGATTGTGTCATTTATCGCAATTAGACACCTTTCACGACGATTTGCACAACCTCAAACATGGCAAGGAGATCTCTCGACATTCTAAGCTGAAATTTGCTGCACCATTCATTGATCAACTCGGTATCCTGCGCGTCGGTGGCCGGCTTGGAAACGCAAATATTCCTGATGCAGTAAAACATCCCATATTATTGGATTCAAGGCATCCCTTAGCATTACTGCTAGTAACTGCATATCACTTACAGTTACTTCATGCTGGGCCGCAACTATTATTGGCATCCCTTCGACAGAGATTTTGGATTATTGGTGGACGAAGTTTGTCGAAGTCTGTCTATCATCGATGCCATGTGTGCTTTAAGGCCAAACCAACGCTGGTGAAACAATGCATGGCGGATTTACCATCTTCAAGAGTTTCGCCAACTATACCATTTGCTGTTTGCGGAGTGGACTACTGTGGACCGGTTCTGTTAAAGGCAACCATTCGAAACCGGAGTCCAACGAAGGCGTACATAGCTATATTTGTATGCTTTGCCACGAAGGCCGTTCACATCGAGTTGGTTGGAGATCTCACCACCACAGCATTTCTCGGAGCACTACGTCGCCTAGTCGCACGACGTGGAAGGATTAAAGAGCTACACTCGGACAACGCAACTACATTCAAAGGCGCATCACACGAGCTTAATCGGATCTACAAAATGTTGAAGTGTAACGAAGACGATCGCGCAAGAATCTTCAACTGGTGTTCAAACAACGAGATGACCTGGAAATTTATCCCGCCACGTGCACCGCATTTCGGAGGTCTGTGGGAAGCAGCCGTTAAATCAGCCAAGAAACACATCATCAGGAGCATCGGAACCATAAGTATCACAACTGAAAGCATGTTAACCCTCTTAGCTCAAGTTGAACAATGCTTAAACTCACGCCCTTTGACCCCTTTAACTTGTGAACCCCTAGATCTAGAACCACTAACTCCTGCTCATTTTCTCATCGGTAGAAGCATGCAAGCTGTGCCAGAAGTGAACTACACTGAGATACCTGACAACCGGCTGAAGGAATACCAACTGGTACAAAAGAACGTTCGCAACATTTGGTCTCGTTGGATGCCTGAGTACCTTCAGCAACTGCAGGCCTGCGCCAAACACTGCAACGGTTCTCCGGTGATTCTGAAGGAAAATCAGTTAGTGATTGTAAAGGAGGATAACGTGCATCCTACAATGTGGCCAATGGGTAGAATCGTAGCGTTACATCCGGGCAAGGACGGAATAGTACGTGTAGTGACGTTACGCACCGCTTCAGGGAAACAGATTGTTCGACCGAGTGTTCGTTTAGCAATTCTTCCAATTCCAAATGAAGAACTCAATGCATGAATTAGGATTCTCGCTCAATTTCTAAGTAAATAGTTTCATGTACATAATCAATTGAACTCAGTTAAAAAAGAACTACTTCTTTTTGGTGGCCGGAATGTTTGTAAATTACATGAATAGGGATAAGAATCGAATTTAAACACTTAAACGAACCATAACTAGGGAACTAAAAATGAACTAAAGATGAACTAAGAATGAACACGACAAATGAATACATGACGAAGAATAAACAGTCAAAACTGAACCTTCGGCGGGACAACACGTCTTCTTTCGCGATAAACGAACTGATATCACAAACAATATGGTTTCTCTCAAGATTTTGTTGATGTGATATTTATATTAAATCGATTAGAATTGGTATATCAAGTCGCATATCTAACATTTAATGGAACAAGACTTCAAGATTGTGTAAGAAAATTAAACTGATGGGAAAAACAGTACGTCGAAAGTTGGTGAAAATGTGAAGTTATGTGGTGAAGTTCTGGTAAAAATATTCAACGAACTTATTTTGCTGCTGGAAACCAAACAGTTCAAAGTTTTGGGAAAAAGGAAATATTATTGCAATAATACCAGCGGGCGGTCCGGTGGTAGATGCGACAGCGGCGCCGTCCTTCACATGGCACGACCGTGGCTCAAGTCTCATCTGTGCCGTTCCCCCATAGTGGTGAGGACTGACTATATAACTATGCGGTAACAATAAGTCTAGTAAGCCAACAATGGCATGATCTAAGAGGTCTTTAGGTCAAGAAAGAAGAAGAAGTATTGCAATAATCAAGAAATCGGATTCAATTGAGTTTTAACCCATTTTAATAAAAACATTACCAAAATATGTGCTACAAACAAGTAAGACCGTTTATGAAAATTTGTGTTTAAAACATTTTTTATTGTTCAAAATATTCTTTCTCCACGCGATTCGTTCCACCAGCAATGTTTGCAAAAGTATGCAAATACACTACAGAATATAGGGCACACATGGCATGTGAAGAAAGTGTCTTTCATTAATTATGGTAACACAGTAACACGCTCTGCCATGCCAGCGTTTATTGAAACCGCTCCCTAGGGACACAAATACACACACACACACAGGAAAGCAAACCCTTACCCTCGTAGGCATGCCATTTGGATTAGAAGCTTGTACGATGAATCACCCCACGGATAAAACTTCATACCATCAAGGGAAGGGCTCGATTGTGATTAAAAATATTAATTTCTAGTGCAAGCAAGCACGAATGAGTCGAAACCAAAAAAAAAAAACTCCCCGATAGACAAGATTTAATAAAATTCGAATCAAAACACTGTGTTTTCGCTTTTTTTAGAAAACAAATCACATACAAGTGTTTTTTTAAGCGCTTGAGAACATTGTTTCCTTCCAACGAATGAGCAACATCGAGGGCACCATTTCGTGTTCTACTACTCCTCATTGCATATTTATCTTTCAGCCGAAGCTGAAATCAAATTTCATTACAAACATCTTAACACACCGCCAGCGTTAAAGTGTTCTGGCAAGAAAGTAATTACAAATTAATTACAACCTACGATATGGCCACCCTCCGCGAAACAAGCCGCGCGCAAGAAAGCGGCTGCGAGCTGCCACTTGACATGTTCATATCAAACAAACAAATATTGACACACTTGCGTGTGACGTACGCGGCACATGCCCGGAAGCGTTCGCGATGATGAGGTGCCTTCTCGCCCTTCTCGTACACGGTTTAGAAAATTTCGCACTCACGTATGTTGTTTAACGCAAAACTCCCGAAAAACAACATCGCGGTACGCGTTCCTTTTTCGCTGACGCTAATGCCCGCCGGTAACAGAACTTTGACGCTCATTCCGGGGAAGCCGATTGTTTGCGGCGACGGTAAGAAAACGGTGTACCCGGTGGAAGACGTTTAGCTCACGCAGAGAAAATCGACTCTAATCATGCGGCAAACCGAAAACGGAAGGCACCGGTAGGCCTTCATAATTCATGTCCAGCGCGGCCCAGCAGTCGCCGACAGTAAGAAATCTAATCCTTTTTTACCATTGCCCAATCCGGCACGGTGGGATGAAAGATTTATCGAAGATTCTGTCCTTCCTCCCGGGTGTTGGCTCGGACCAGTTCCGGTTTGTGTGGTTCCCCCGGTATCGAACCATTAGGCCGATTCCCTCCCGCAACAATCGTTGAGCCCCTTTGAGCCATTTTAATGGCGTTTGCAGTGCAGTAAAAGTGATTTACATCCATCGGCGTGCTTCGAGACACTCCGGGCGGGTTCGGCTTAAGGAGTGGACTGGCGTTGCGATATCCGAAAAACCCGGGCCGCTAAGCAAATGGACACTTAATTTAACTGGTTACATCGGGACTTTTCGGCCGGTCATTATCTAAATGGTTACTAATGGGTTTTTGGCGTCCGGGATGAAATGGGAACTTACCCGAATGGGTTAACGCTGGCACCAGCAAAGTTCAATCGCTTGGTTCGGTTGTAAGCCATCCGGAAAGGGGACTGTCTACGGCTATAGGACTGTCTGAAGTGATCAGGATGAGAATTGCGAAAATTAGATGTACAATTTTTTAATAACCAAAACACAATCAATATCGGAGGATCAATCGAACTATTTCGCTGTTGACGGTGAATCAAAGTTTCGTTTCTTAAGTCTCGGGGGGAATATTTTTTACTATCTAGTTTTTATTTATGACGATCCCAACTTCAGCGAAATCGAAACTTCATCAAAGAAAATAAATATCATAGAACATAAATCATCCTTTTTCGATAGCGCACCTCAATAACCGGCCATAGCGACCCGAATATCTGATGCCTTAAAAAATAATTTATGGATTTGCCGATCGATCGGTCCGATTTATGGCGGCTAAAACTATTTCGTATAAAATTATGGTGATCTTAACAAACTTTCCTTACTTACTTACGTCTACGACTATTGGGCTGTCTGAAGTGATCAGGATGAGAATTGCGAAAATTTGATGTACATTTTTTTAATAACCAAAACACAATCAATATCGGAGGATCAATCGAACTATTTCGCTGTTGACGGTGAATCAAAGTTTCGTTTCTTAAGACTCGGGGGGGGGGAATATTTTTTACTATCTAGTTTTTATTTATGACGATCCCAACTTCAGCGAAATCGAAACTTCATCAAAGAAAATAAATATCATAGAACATAAATCATCCTTTTTCGATAGCGCACCTCAATAACCGGCCTTAGCGGCCCAAATATCTGATGCCTGAAATATAATTTATGGATTTGCCGATCGATCGGCCCGGTTTATGGCGGCTAAAAATATTTCGTATAAAATTATGATGATCTTAACAAACTTGCCTTACTTACTTACTTATCAGGCGCTACAACCGCTTCGCGGTCTTGGCCTGCTGCAACAATCCTCGATACCGCTCACGGTCTAGCGACGTCGTCTGCCAATCGAGTATCCCGGCCGTTCTTCTCAGTTTGGGTCTACCATGTCTCCTCTGTCCATGTGGACGACCTAAAAAGACTTTACGGGCTGGGTCGTCCGGCGCCATTCTCATGACATGACCAGCCCACCGGAGCCTGGCGAGCCTAATTCGCTGCACGATTGTGAGTTCACCGTACAGCTCATAGAGCTCGTCATTGTAGCGGCTCCTCCATTGTCCTTCCACACATACGGGGCCAAAAATCCTTCTGAGCATCTTCCTCTCGAACGCGGCTAAGAGGGTTTCGTCAGTTTTGGACAGAGTCCATGTCTCAGACGCGTATGTGAGTACTAGGACTATAAAGGTTTTGTACAGTCCCAGCTTCGCCCGTCGCGACAGGTATTTTGAGCGGAGAAGTTTGGAGAAGGCTGTAGTATGACCGGTTGGCAGCCAGCACCCTTGCGCGCAATTCAACTTCTATGTTGTTATCGGTGCTGACTTTTGACCCCAGATAGGTGAAGTTTTGGACGACTTCAAAGGTGCGATCACCTATCTGTACATCACCCCTGCGTAAATCAGTGTTTGTTAGCAGGGCCGCTGGTGGTGCCACCATCATTTTGGGTTTTTGCTACGTTGATCTCCAACCCGAGGTTTAGTGCCGCATGCTCGATCCTTTGGTATGCTTCTGCTACATAAGAGAGCCTCAAACCAATGATGTGTATGTCATCAGCGTATGCCAAGATCTGGAGTGACTTATAGAAGATGGTCCCCGAAGTTTCCACCTCCGAGTCTCGGATGGCCCTCTCTAGCGCCAGATTGAATAGGAGGCAAGCAAGCCCGTCTCCCTGGCGCAGACCCTTGGTGGTAGCAAAGGGCCCTGAGAGTTTTCCATCCACCTTCACCTGGCATGTGATGTTGGTCATCGTCATACGTACAAGCCTGGTAAGCTTGGCCGGTATTCCAAATGAGCTCATTGCGTCGTATAGTTTTACCCTGGCTATGCTATCGTATGCGGTTTTCAAATCTATGAAGAGATGGTAGGAGTGTAGCTGCTGCTCCGCCATCTTCTCCAAGATTTGCCGCATGGTGAATATCTGGTCAGTGGTTGATTTTCCGTTTCGGAATCCTCTTTGATAGTTTCCAACTATCTCTTCAACGAATGGGACAAGTCTATCTTGTATATCTAGGGAGAGAAGCTTGTAGGCGGTATTCAACACCGTAATACCCCTGTAGTTGCTGCACTCTAGCCTATCTCCCTATCTCAAGAAATTATTGCTGCTTTCCGTAGTCTTACTTAATACTTGAGACAGGGTGACTGGCCCTGCGCTCAAGCCCCCAAGTACCTCTGGAGGGCCTCGTGGCAGTTTGGTTTTTCGTCTGGTTACCCACCCGACGTTCAGACAGTCCGGTTACCCGGTCTGCCCACCCCCCTCCTGTTCAGCCGTGCTCCACCATCCGCCTAAGGGGTTGGGACTAGCCCGTTTACCCAAGCTTGGATATAAGGTGGAGTAGGTTACCACTCTGCACGACGGGGACGTGACGGAATAGGAGTTGAGTAGGAGAGCCTATGTGACCCTTTACAGGGTCTCGGATCCTACCCCATTAGCAGAGCGAATCAACTTTAGCTCCTTTTTTATTTTCTTCTTTTCATTTAGCGCTACATCATCTTATTTCGTGAGTAATACAACTAGTTTAAGAACCCTTCTTTTTAGCTAATTTTATACGGCTTCATCATGTAGTTATTACGCAATCGGGAAGAATTTCTCGTTTCTTTTTATGTTCTTTGTATAATTTTCCCTCCTTCGGTTGTTATTGTTTTGCGCAAGGTAAAAATGTGTTGTTTTAGAATGCTAAAAATACCCCACACATCCTACGAAACAACGGAGAAAAAACACAAAACAAGCAATAATGATTACGATCAAAACAAAACTGCGCATAAAGCAGCACCGAAAAGCATAATGACAACAGCGAACGAAAGCCACACCAGAAACGTAAGGATACCCCGAACCAAGCACACCGGGACCCTCTGCCGATCGGGTTACGCCCGATGAGAGTCGGCGATGAGCGGATGGCGATCGACTGGAGGAGGTGGGACGCATAGCAGCTGCCTTCCCATTCACCATCCTAATTTCCAAAAATTTTCGTTAGGTGTTTTTCTAACACAGAGACCTACTTTTTGGCAAATGTTCTTTCCACGAACGCATTATGTTGTGGTATTTGTAGGCTTTTTTTTGTTTTGGTGTTGTATTCGTGTGTGCTGTTTTTGAACGTTTTGTCCGTTCTTTGTTTGTTGGTCCTTTGTGCCGAACATATGCATAATGCGTCCTAAAATGGAGAACCTAATATGCTTGACGCTTTGCCAAAAACATTCTACCGGGAAGCTTCAGGCAGTTGAGACTTACGTGGGTTTTGTAGGCGCCTCTTAAGTACTGTTGAACGGTGTTTTTTTCGGCGGCTAAGGAATGGTTTGGCCCCGCAAAGGCATGCGTTATGTAATTGGAGTGGAGCTGACTGTTTTCTTGTTCTGCTTTTCTTTTATGTTTTTGTACCATCTGGATTCTGAAAAAAAACAGAATAAAGATGGAGAATGATTATGATTATGTTCTTAGGTTATGATTCTTGTTTCTCACAGTAAAGAAAACCATTTGTTTACTTTCTTTTATACCCTTTCTTGGCTGGTTGTATGAGATTACGATGATAAGGACGAATTCATAATTGATAAATATCGAAAGAACTTAAAGGATTGAATAAAACTATAAGGCAAAATCGAATAAAAAATTTGTGAATTTGCTCATTTGATCAATAAAATAAACAAATAATTATCTACAACAAACAATTGCATTGGCAAAATTCACCCTCATCAATCGTACTGATTGATGGTGTCGATATTCATTTATTATTTCACCAATGATGTAAAAACCATTTATACCCAAACCGGTGGTGACCTAATTCTAACCCCAATACTCTTTTCCCGAAGAAAGCCCGAAACGTTCCATTCTACCACACAACAGCGACAACAGGAAATTTGGCTCGACTTCCGTCCTTTTATCTTCACCATCGCACACGAGTTCCCCTTAAGATCTATCCACTGGCGTCAAAAATTTATCCTACACCCCATACCAAAGGAAACCCCGACAAAACTGGTCAACGAGTGTTTGCGATATTTTTATGATTTATTCCGAAATGCAAACGGGAAATGGACAAAGTTTCCGGCCAAACAGGGCGCAATCGTTTTCGCAACGCGCTCGGCCTATCGGAAATGGTGGCCAGTTGCGTTCTGTTGCAAAAAGTACGGCGACGGACGGTGGTTGGGTGAAATGGTGAAAATTAATGTTCTGTTTTCTCTCTGCAAAAATCGCCATGCCACGTGTGGAAAGGGCAGCTGGCGCCACCGTTCACAGGGCACGAACTGTCCTGTACATGCCACAAAAGACGATTGTGTCGATTACACTAGTTTTATGTTTCTTTTTTAAGGTCCTTTTACGATGACATCGATGCTATCGATGATGATGTTGATGGTAACGCTGATGCTAGAGGATCGGCTCGATGCGTGTACTCGATGATTGCTGCAAATGAATTACCTTCTCGGATAACACAGACTCTGAAAATGGTAGGAAAATCAACCTTTTCGCTTTCTGAAGCGCTAGAAAATGGCCCGAAGCCTATACCATCCTCGTGCCCGATTTGTCCAACATCGAATGACCCTGATGTGTCGTAATTTATTCAAAGTTCACCATAAATAAAGCGTCAAAATGAAGTTGTTGCAAGCGTCGAGCTGAACTGTATTCCTTCGGGAAGGGAACACACATTTGCTTATCGCAGCCGCCGGAGACTATTTAGCCATAAATGTAAGTAGTGTCGTACAGCAACATCCTCACGCGCCGGGAACAACCACTGGTCGTGTATCCTGCCGCTTTATTTTCCACCTCAAACTGCTCTTTTATCGTCGTTTTTATGCGCCGTATGTAGATTAAGAACGTGTTGCGTAAATTTCGAGAAACTCGTTTTTCTTTTTCCCTCCGGTTTCAGAGCACACACGCACACATGCTTTGCTTTGATTGTACCGGTTTAAGGACGTTTCGAGACCGAAGGGAAGATTGTTGGAATGTTGTCTTTTGCTGCTAGATTTCGTACTAAGCAAAACAAAACCTTTGGAGAAAAAAAATGCGGGGACAGTATGTGTGTGTGTGTGTGTGTTCCGGATATAGGCTTGAAATGATTACACACAAAGTTTTGGGTTAGTGTTTAGGAGGCGAGCGTTGCGTCTGCGTTTCCATTTGGTCAAAGGATATAGCACACCTTGCCCTTAGGTGTGCTTACTTAATCGGTCTTTTGAGGGTGCCGAAATGAGTGTCATGAGATTGGTTGGCTGGAGGGAATAGGGCACGGCAATTTTGTACCAAAGGGTCGACCAAAGTACGGAACGGAAACGGATACACGCATTGTGAGCAATTTCAGGATATTGAGGTTAGTGGGATTAGAGAAGCTGACAAGGAGGATAAAACGTATATGTAGGTCCGTTTTTATAGCAAAACATGGAAATAAAAATAGCATGCAATCGCATTTTAATATGCTGCTCTGGAACCTTTGTCATGAACATATAGTGTACGCGAAAAGTCTAAGTAACAACACTTTAGACATTAAATATGAAAACATAACCACATTGTAATTTGGATAATTGGAAAAAGCATCAAAATAAACGATGAAATGTATCAACAAAATGAGTCATTCGCTTCATACTGTGTGCTGCATCGTATCGATCGTTTTCCGCCTTAAGTTATGCAACGCGGCTTACACTGCTCCATCGATTCGTGCTACAGTGATGTACGCTCGCGAAGCAACACACCTGAACGCGCGCTTGTTTTTAGCAAATATACCAGAACGTTTAATTCTTTATCAATTTTTTTTACATAGTAGAAGCACTGTCGAAGATTCTTCTACAATTCCTCCATACTTGAACCATTTTCTCCCAAAAACACACAAATCCTATCAACAGGGCTGGTTTTATCACTCAACACCATCAGTCACCACCAAAACCCACACCAACCGACTCAAATTCTAATCGTGCTAGGAAATGTCCTCCCTGCCCACCCTTCCCACCTCCACCCGTAACGCGTTCTGTGGCTCCCGCTGTTCGTTTTATATCTCCTTTGGTTATGCTACATTTGTAGCAAATCTCATAAAATCTACCCAACGGTTCGGCCCAGACTCGCGCACAAACCACAACCTCTGACCAGTGCAGCCCCGTGATTTTCATGTAAAGTTTCCCCCAGTGACCGGAGTCGTATATTTGGTCTTACTGCCGCCGGAAACGCTACCCAAAAGCCTCAACCATCCTGCTGTGCTGTGCTCCCTTGAGCGGGCAAACGGTTGGCTTTTTTTTCTTGTTTGGTGTGGCATTACTTCTCTTTTACTTGCTCCTAGAAATGGCCGGAAGGATCCACCACGTCGGGTCACCGCGTGGGCCTTTTCCAGAAGGATGTGAAGATGTTCGCTTACATAAACAAACAAAACAAAACAAAAAAGGCAAGTAGAAAAACTGGCCAAAATCGGTACGCCTTTTATATTTATTTATTGTTATTGCTGGTTTCGGGAAACGAATGTTGGCAGGTTACGGTGTGCGCGTCCTTTCCCGAGATCACTCTGGGGGGTTCCGGGATATGAACTGCAGTGCACACACACATACTCATACGCACTGATAGATTGACTTTGATTTCTAGCACTCTAAGGCCAGTGTCAATCCTTTAACAATAATTCAGGAACAGAGCGGACGGCCCTGCTAAAGGCCTTAAATCGAAATGCATAAAAATTCGTATTCTGTCCAAGCAGGGTAAACATCATTTAGTATACGAATGTGTATGCGCCCCACACAGCTCTCCAGGGATATTATCTTACTAGCGTTTTGGTTTTGGCCCAACAAGCAACTGGATCAGTATAAATGGATTAAAAATATTTTTTCCCTTCAGTTTTCGTTAGCCAATGTTACTATCACGCTTCATAGACCAAGCTGTCGCGAATCCTTAGAGCATTTGACGCCCGCCGGGCAGAACGGGTTGAGCGCGTCGGTTGGGCGGTACCATAACTTTAATTATTTTTCCAATTACACCTAAATATTTAACGAGTCAATTCATGCCGGCCATGTCCGTTCAGTTGCAAATGGTGTGTGCAAGGGTTTTTGACTTCTTTTCGCCGGTTTTTCTGCGTTATATCCTTAGCTATCTTGGGTGGCTCCAGGACACGCTGAAAGCGAAGCGAAATAAAACATTGTGAAAACGCGACAAGATTTCCCAATTTGTGATTTTTCCCTGTTTTTGTAGGGATTTGTCCTGGGGTTTTTTTCCTTCCTCAACGTTGAAAACAGTGGAAGGTGTGCTGATGTCTCCTATTGTGCGATTTTTTGTTGTTCTCGTGTCGTGTGCAGGCACTGTTTAGCTGCTAGCAATGAAGCCAACATGCAAGTCGCCTACTAATGAATGATACATTGTTTTCTGCCTAACGCCACCCGTTCATCGTTGTCAGCACAATTCAACAAGGGTGATCTGGATGGATGGGGCAGAAAAAAAGCTGAGTAGCCAAGTACAAGTTGATGTCGAACAAAACCCGTACCGGACTGTAGAATCGGGAAACGCGAGGCAGGATACACTTTTTTTCTTCTCTTCTAAATCTTATTTATTGCCCTCGGGGACGAATGGCGTAAATGAGCAGAAGAAAAAAAAAATCTATTCGCCTTCAATGAGACACACGGTCAACCCTTTACCCTTCAGCAATTACGTCCTGGTGTGCGCCCTGGTTCTGGTAGAAAATTGTGTCGTCATAATTTTCCATTTTTCGGCAAGTTGGGAGGAACGCGTACAAAAATTATGATAGATTACCGCTTTCTCGGTGGAAAACGGTAGCGCTCGAAAGCACTTAATAGCACCCGGGGCTAGTTTAGGTAAATTTTGAAAATATACGCTTCATAATAAAGAATTCAAGAATGATTTCTTATGAGTATGAGACTGAGGAAAAATTGCAAACAAAATGTAATTGTCACACAGCATGGGATCTAGTGCAAGTGGCAGGATTTGTTTCGAACACGGTGTGATTTGTGTTAATGATGAAATCAGCACAAAAAGGGTATGATTTAGGACAAATGTACAAAATTCATGGAACAATTGTTTGGGTAAGCTACGTGGGAAATTTTTTGGGGGAAAGTAGTTTAAGGCTAGCACTCAGGAACATTGTTTGAAGGTTGACTATTTTATAAGTTGAATGCATGTGTGGATATCATTTGAATCGTCCGAGGTTTGCCGATTCAAAAAGGGTTCTTCTGCCATTCTTGCAGCCCACCGGGAACTTTTATTAAGTGGATCCTGATTAATCTCTTCTATGTAAACCCCTTCAATATAGCGACTGCTTAAGTCTTCCAACGCCTATCATCCTGCCTCCCTCTACATCAAAACGTCCCTATGGACTCCTTAATATGTTACAAAACATCTCAACCCTAATGTGCTCCGTGGTGCCGTACAACATGCAGTAAGCATTTCCCACGATCCAGCGTGGCTCATCAGTACGGGAGGTATCGTTCACTCTCGTTACCCACGAACGACAAGTGCACGCAGTTTTTCCCTTTGCTGTATGCCAACAAGTACACTTGAAAAAAGGTTCCCGGTTGTGTGGGAGACAAAGACTCGGGATGAAAATCGTATCAACATAAATCACTATAGCAAAAAATTGGTAATACGCATAGGGATATGCCGGTTCCGTTCGCAGGAATGATGATGATATGTGATAAGGCCCTACAGCAGTAATCAAATCTTATGTTTGGGGTATCGATCTCTGGGGAATTCGGAACGTTACGCGAGTTTCCTCTTCGATGGGAGCGTAAAACTAAAACAAGCAGTGATGCCACGTCTTAAAATAGCCAAATATCTTTCGTAACATTGTACATAGATCAAAATTAATCAGACTCACATATGTAATCATTTCACGTTCGTACAGGTCGGTCGGTTTTAAGTAAACCGGTTCCATATTGAGATTAAATAAGGCTCACGGTACTGACATGTGACAATCAAGTGAAATACTCCCATTTGGTTGAGAAATAGTGAAAACACTTTACATAATTATCACTCGTATCTGCATACCAGCTGCCTTGTATGACTGTGTGTCAGTACGGAAGAGAACTTCGTGGTCAATGGGTTTATTTTTCAGTAGTTGTAGTAACTTACAACGCTTTTCGAGGATGTAAAACATTTTATTGTTTAGATAGATTTTTTTTCTTCACCAGACTCTATGCTGCAGGTAGTTGTCTTCAATATTTGCTTTCCGTACTCATGTGTCAACGCTATTGACTTTAGTGAAACAAACAGAACAATATGTTTGTACAACACAGTCGTAGAATCTCTGATGAAATTTCAATAGTTAGAGGATAAATATTGACATTTCGTTGGTCCGGAAAGTTTAAGAAATTGATGATATTTCTCATACCACAATAATGTCTAGAATGGTCAAACACAGGAGTTTACGAGTAAGGAACGAAAAACTGAAAGGAAAGTTGGACTTGAACGATTGATAGCATATCCTTTACTAAATATACTTTAAAACATCTTATTTATCTCATCAAACCGTGTAGCTCAGAATGGCTCGCGTTGTGTCATTAAAAAAATCCAAAATTTTACATATATTATTCCGTCACATTGAAAGGAATGTTTTTAAAGAACGTGTAGAATATTCTTATGCAAATACC
>KZ062099.1:38398-134068 GCA_002091835.1 Anopheles maculatus
GTAGCACATGCAAAGTAGAAAAACATATCACCTATCTCTGCATCATTACGCGCCGCAGCATGGTGGTACAGGTCAGTGGCGTCGGGAATTCCCCGTCCCATTAAGGTATTACCCTGAGAGGTACGTACCGTACTCACGTGTGTATGTTGTACGCGCAGCAAAATAGATGTAAAAATCACTAAACCGGTAACACGCGACGTAGGGATATACCTTCACAATGCTGCCAGTGTTTTTTACCCAACTGCGTCAGGCTCTGCACGGCTATCTTGCAAGAAGCACACGGCGCGGGCTCGACCAGACTGCACACCGCGGGTGAGTCCCACCCGCGGTAGCGTGTCTGTTTTGTATGGGCGACAAGCACTGGTGGTGGGTGGTAGGGAGTTTCTCGCAAAACGGATCTCGCGTTCCATCGGCACCTGATCTTCCATCGGTGGGAGGTGATCTTGCTCGAGATGGAAGAGAAAAAAAAGTCAACGACTTTGTTGAGACCATTCTCGGTAAGGAAAATCCCACACAAACACAACAGCAAAGGCACTCGCCGATCGTATCAGTCAGGGTTGTCGAAAGGGATTGATGGAGGCAAATGGTGCATTAAACTGAAAGTGAAAACTCTAGATTGGTTGGTATTTCCTAAGGATTGAAGAAATAAAGATCGTATGGGGTAGTATTCATACTCTTAAAAACTTGAAAACCTTTTTATCATTATAAATTGCACAATAAAAATAAGTAAAACCCAATTGCAAGATTAAAAAAGCATGCATTAACACAATGATCGCTTTGGCAATGTTTGACACGTCTGTCAGCGGATCAGCGCAGATGATGGCACTCTTCCAAATCACCACACCGACCACCCGACGCCGCACGCAACAGTCGACCGAGGTGAGAGCCGCTACGATGCCGATTTGATTATGCTGAGCTACCGACCCACGGGAGCTAGCCGCGCGACCCGGGAGAAGGAAGCTTTATCAGCTGCTCGAGCGCGATCGTCGTTCTATTCGCTAACGGAAAGTGTCTCGGTCAAGATCATGCCACTCGTGGTGCTGCTGCTGGTTTGCGGTTGTACGCTCGCGGTTGTGCCGCCGGTTGCGTTCGGTGCGGCGATTGATACGGGTAAGCAAAAGGTGACAGTGTAAGCGGATCGGCGACCTCGCCATACGATCTTCTGCGTGAATGTGCTAACGAAAAAGTATGCTCACCATTTCCGGTCCAGCATTCAGTGACGCCGGGGGTCGCAAAGTGTTGGTGCAAACTTAACCTGTGGTTGGATGTTGTTTTTGTTTGCCTCCGTTTCGTACTTATAACACGTTGCGATGCATTCCATCGGTCTAACGGTGGGAGACGCTGCCCGGAGAAAGGAATCTTTATGGATTTCGGACAGTTGCTTTGACGCTGCGAATGACTTGTTGTTGGAACCGCTATTTGGATGAACCGTAACTTTGATATCGTTAGAGATTTTTGTTTTTTGCTGATCGCTCAGCAACTTCGTGTGATGGGAGATCCGGTTCAGCTGAGATACGATTGAAACCCCTCAATTCTACGACTATTTTATGACGAACAAAGATGCAGATGAGAGCTATAATTATTATTCTTTTCCAAACACCAACAGAGGAACGACCTGTCTGGGATTCGGTGCGTCTGTGCGACATTCCTAACGAGCCCAATCCGGGCGAATGTCTGCCACCATCCGAATGTGCCGCCTATGGAAAGATCAACGATGTGTCCAGCCTGAGTTCGATCGAGCGATTTAGCTTCATCAAACAGATACAGTGCAATGGCACGGAAACGGTACCGTACGTGTGCTGCCCTCGCAACAGTGACGTTTATCTGTAAGTACTTTTACTTTGTGGAGGTTGTTTATCAATTACAGGAAGGGAATTGGCAATTGGTGCCATCTTCTCGAATGGAGAACATCGGAAAGTCTTAAGACGCCTTCCATTAATGGCAGTAGAACTGTACGGGGAATTTCGTTTGTTTTTTTTTGCGCTACCTTTTCGGGGGGAATTCTATGGCACTTGTCAGCTAATTGCCTAGAGCCGACGAGAAGACCACACAAAACGATCGATTGATTGATAGCCGATATGGGGAATTCTTTGGCAGTGGTGCGAAGCTGCCCCATTGCAGCTGAATCATCTAACACTCGCTTTTATGATCGATGAACGCGATTGTTTTAAGTAATGTTATTTATAAACGTCAAAACGTCTCCCCCGTTATGAAATGGAAGATCGGTAAATGGTCTGTTTGAAGCGAAAAACCCGAAATTACCTCTAACCCTCAAAATAACTCTAAACCTGCGGCAACAAAAGATGAATAATAATGAATGGGAGGAATGGCGCTCGCACTTTGCACGTGATTATCGCTGCAGACTTTCTGGAGCCAATGTGACCTACATACATCGGGAGTTCAATAGTGGTTTCCTTGTCATTACCTCTAACCCTCAAAATAACTCTAAACCTGCGGCAACAAAAGATGAATAATAATGAATGGGAGGAATGGCGCTCGCACTTTGCACGTGATTATCGCTGCAGACTTTCTGGAGCCAATGTGACCTACATACATCGGGAGTTCAATAGTGGTTTCCTTGTCAAGGTTAATAAATGCGCTGCCATATGCCACCATTTGTTGATAGATTAATCATCATATGACGCCAATGCATCCCGGCCTGCACGTCAATGCGTGCGATTAGCTTCCGTGGAACGTGAAGAAAGTCGTACACTTGCTAATAAGTTCATAAACATGTGCATTCAGCGAATAGCAAATTGGATAATGTGGCGACGGTTAAGCAATGGCTACCGTAGGGGTCGTTTTGAGCGCTCGCGGAGTGCTATGTGTTACACAATGTTTCTAGGGCACGTAGTGATAAGGAACATCATCGGAGCAACCGATTAGCCGTGAACTCGCGTTCACTCACTCCCTCTCGGTGGCTGTGTTTTAACCGAACTTTTTTGTTTTCATCGTTCCAGCGAACCCCAAGTAAACGAAACAATGATACCAAAGAACCGGGTCGCAAGCCGTATTGCTTTCGATGCTGATTCCTGTGGCATACAGAGTTATGTGGCGAAAATACGTGGTGGACAGTTGGCCGAGATCGACGAGTTCCCGTGGATGGCAATGCTGTTGTACGAGCGAGGTAAGAACACGCCTTTCTGACATGCTGCATCTACTGTACCTTTTCCAAAAATAAACCTTTTTTCTTTATTCTCGGTAGAAAGCAATGTGCCGACGCAGGGATGTGGGGGAGCGTTGATAAGCCGTACGTACGTGATCACGGCAGCTCACTGCGTGACCGGCAAGAACTTCCAGCAAACGAAGGGACGGCTGTAAGTGTTAAATAGTATGGTAAACGGCAGTTTGCCACCTACTAAGCGTGTTTGCATCTTTCCCTTTCGTACAGAAAGTTTGTGCGACTGCGAGAGTACAACATCCACACCAATCCGGACTGTGTGTACGAGAACAACCTGAAGGACTGCTCGGATGATATGATCGATCTACCGCCACAGGCCATAATACCACACCCGCAATATGACTCCGAATCTAGCAATCAGCAACACGATATTGCTCTGATTCGGATCGAACAAACGCCTCCGTTTACCGACTTTCTGCGCTCGATCTGTCTCCCGGAACAGAACTTCGAATCCAGTGCCACCCCGGGCAAGAAGCTCAGCGTTTCCGGATGGGGTCGCACAGATATTTGTGAGTAGGATGTACATGTGTTGGATGTAGTCTCATGTTTTAATGCTTCATCGTCTTTGTTTTTAGTCAAGGACAATCTCGGCCCGGACGTACTAAGTCCGATCAAGCTTAAGCTTAGCCTACCGTACGTCGAGCGGGACAAATGCAGCAAGTCCTTCCGTCCGTGGTCCTTCTCGCTCGGACCGGGCCAGATGTGTGCTGGTGGCGAACGGGCCAAGGATACGTGTGCCGGTGACAGTGGATCGCCACTGATGAGCTACGATATGCAGCGTGGCATCTGGTACATAACGGGCATCGTGAGTTTGGGCGTGCGAGGCTGTGGTGTCGAGGGCCTGCCAGGAGTTTACACCAACGTTCATCACTATCTGCCATGGATTAAAATGTATACCTCTGCTTGAGGGATATAATCGTGACATCAAATCGTCAGAATAATATTTAATGTCTATCTAATAAATCATAAGCTGAATCCGTTGCAACTCTGTGTGAGCTGAGCATAAGCATTCGTTGGGACAGTCGAATAATATAATCCGAGTCGAATAGGTTCAAATTAAAGTCCCGACTGTAGCGGGTAAAATGTTAAGGGTAACTCCAGTGTTGAGGCGTGACAGTCCTACACCAACAAAGGCTTTAGTATCAAACGAAGTGACAGAAGAAACATTCCGTTGACCTCTACCGTTTTCGTCCTCGAGACACAAAAAAGAATTTTCTCATCGTTGATGTTCGATACCTGCTGAGACCCGGTGCGTTTGACCTTTGCGTCCGCTGCTCGTAGTTCTACCAAGCGCCTTCAGAGTGGCGCAAGGTCATAGTGTACGATTCGGCCAGTTAGAGTAAATGATGTTTTCTGTTTTATCCTAACAGAGAGCACTCTGTTCATCTGTTTTACTTTCACTGTGCAATCAGCGTGAACAAGGGTGCACGACGCTGTACATGCTGTGTGTCCTTTGAGTATGTGCAAACATTGAGCGAAATAATAACACGAATCCTTTCATGTTCCGGTTTCAATCGATTGAATCCATTGCTCCATTGAATTGCCGTCAAGAAAGTGGGTCAAATCATTGCAGGATTGAACAAACGTCCTTAAGGCAGAACAGCTGGAAATCCCGACCATTGGATGGGTGGTTGTTTAAGACGTCCATTGTTGTGGATGCGAGAATTTCTTTTTGGAAAATCAACATGACATATTTTGAAAATACCAAACAACAAAACATATTACAGTCTAAGCTGAATTAAAGTTACAAAATAGTAAAAATCGCAAAAAAAGGTTAAAATTCGTAATGCATTTCGTAATTAAATTATCGTACATAAAAAATGAACAAAAGAGGACCATTTAATATTAGCTTACGTATAATTCATTAACAAACATTGATTTATATCTTTAATATATTAAACTGACACTCATAAGTTACAAGATTTTGTAATGAACATTCTCTTACAGATGTAAAGCATAATTTGAGATTGAAAAAATAAATAATGTTTCTGTTGTTCATCTGGATATCCTAACAAATGTTTGTAAACAAATCAGTTACTAAATGGATGGAAAATGTTATGCGCCACCCACGAATCTCTACTGTAAACTAGTTTATCCCATTCCTCAGTACAATGAAAGCCGAAAGCAAAGCCAAGGGAAAATCCTACCCTACCCTCCTGCAGTGAAGAAAGTCAAACCTGTCGAAACTAACGTCAACATTGCTCAAGCTACTAACCCAAACCGAACTGTAAACAATTTACCCTGAACCCTTAGAATGTCTATTTTTCAATTTCAATCAAAACCTTGTCACAACAATATCAACGTCCCACCAATGTTCACTCGCGTTCCTACCTTAGACCAGCCCCGGTGAAGCAGTTCTTCTAGCAACACCATCTCCCCGTCGTCATCAAAAACGCCGGGTACGATGTGGAACGATTGCGTAAAATTGAGATGCATCGTGTGCGAAACACGTTGGCATCCGTACGCCGGCGTTTTGGTCAGCATCTTCATCAGCGTGATTACGAGTTCTAGACGAGGTGCCGGGCCGAGGCCAATAGAATGGAGTGAAGATGACCACAGTAAACGGAGGCAGCACGTTTCCCTCGCACGGCTCTAGGGCACCACGGTCGACTGAAGTTTATCGATACCCGTTTGACGGTGGTCATGCATTGAATCGGCTTCGATTTAGGGTTCACTTCCTCCACAACATCCGGCAGGGACAATGCGGGAAAGTGGATAGGAGCCAGACAGAAAAAAAAACTAACGCACAACACGATAAAGAAACCCTTGAAGAAGAAGAATGTTCACGCACTGTGGAAGCAAGATGGGGAAAGTAAATTAATCTAGCAAAAAGGTCCTTCGAACCGGTCTGGGCTTACTGTCCATGTACATTCGTGCCCTTTGGGAAGAGACTGCCAGTAACAACAGAAATAATAGACAAACTGGACTTCGTTTCGTTTGGGCGTAGGAAGGCGAACAAGAATAGAAACCGACCGGTACCGTTCTCTTCCATTTACAGTGGCAGAGCTTGTCATCGGTGAGCTGTAATTATGGCCGACCCGATTTGAAAGTGACGCAAATGCTGCTGCTGCTGCTGCTGCTACTGATGATTGTAGTAATACACCTGAGAGGGTCGGACGGAAAAGGTCAGCCAAAAAGTATATCCCGAGTCTCGAGTATCCTCCAGAGAAAATGTCGCACGCTCGTTTTTTCCAATCAATTTCTCACGATTAGCAACAGACGCCGCCGGGTGGTTCGGTTGCGAAGGATGCGTTGTTGCTTGTTGAGCGAGATTGTCCCCATCCTCCCGTTATCATCATTATGTTTCATTTGCTGGAAATTGGTAATGAATTAGATGAAGTCTCTGGATGTGCGAATGGAGCGACCGGGAGTGTTGCAGCTGGTCACGTGTCGGCGGAAAAGGTTGAAGTACATATTCAGGGTGACCGGTCAATCTTCTAACTACGTCCCGCTGTGTCGTTTGTGAGTGTGAGCAGGCATATGGAAAAAAAGAAAACAAGAATTTGGAAAACAGAAATTGGAATTGTTTCGCTTGCTACTGTTGGAGAGTCTGCAAGTCCTCAATGTTCGTCCAGCTACAATTTGGACACGCAAAGCACGCCAACAGTAAACAATGGTACTTCGAGCGTTTTCCAAAAATTGTGAAGTTTTCCTTTTCCTCCGAGCATCCGCAGAGATACGAGGAAAAGCACAATCCTGGATGAAAAAACCGGATTAAACAGTTAGCTAACTTAGTTAGAAAACGAGTTCGAAGCGATACCCGTCCACAAAAGAACACCACTCCCAATTAGCATTCATTCGAGTGAAAGTCGCTCTCGGTGTGGCGTGAGAAAGTGACTCAGAACCCTTGGACAATGAAACCCGTTCGTCGCGAGTGTTTGGTGGTGATTTTGGTAGCGCAGTGCGCAGGGCACGGTTCCAGTGACCCGCCGACCGGTCACGTTTCGGAAGTTTGCTGTTAGGCGGAGGCTGCATTTTTCCGATGAAAGAAAAGATCAAATTACGGCTAACGAGCTGTGAATGGGACAAGATATGTGAGATGTTGTTACCTACGCGGTTACCGCGTCTGTTGCTAACCCTAAGCGCACTAGAACGGATAGCACACGAGATCCTGCCTCCGAGAGCATCATCTTTCACGGTAAAGAATGGAATCTGCAAAAAAAAAATGAAACCCAGCACAAAATCCTTAGCGGCCTAGGGAGATCGCCAACGGGAACGACGTAAGAAATGGTTCGTTATGTTTCCATTTTAAACCCTGTTGTCATAGATACGGACAACCGGTCTGTCCGCATGCCGATAACGCAACAAACTCGCATCAAAAACCGCACACATACGCTCGACCGGACAAAAAAAAACTTGGAACTATACGTAGAGTTGTGAACCAATCCCTTTTTGCCCGTCTTCGTACGGGAAAGTTAGGCTATAAATTGTAAAATATTATTATGATTGAATTTGGAGTGTTTTGTTCCGTACAAGGGATGATTCGACACTCGGCGAATCAAATCCGTGGGGATTTTCACCTCCTCAAAATATGCTTCAAAACAAACCACTCTAAATTGTACATTATTTCTGTTGATATGTATTGTTTCGAGTGTAAGACCAGAACGTATGTTTCTAGCTGTATAGGATGTAATTTAGTTTGATGAAGCGTGTCGTCACGTTCTGAAAGCATCAGAGCCCTAACGGGAACTGTTGACCATAACCACAGCTGGCATCGAAGAAACCTAATCCCACAAGTTATAGTTTACGTAAAATACTCAAAAATCCATGGATTGGGTTTTTCAACAGTGGAGATAAGGCAGAAAACAGGTTTCAAATTATATATGGCGTCCAAAGTTAAACTGGAAGGAATGGAATGAATCGGATTCTTATCTGTATGCATAATTTTACGTAATAAGTTTCAATCCTCCCAGCATCCTGATTCTCTCTCGCTGTTTCCTTGGTATATCTTGCCATTATCAACACCCCGTGGGTAAGAAGAATAAGTATAAATAAAATCCATCCTAACTTACCTTGGATATGCCAATGTTGAAGCAAAATCTTCCCTACGACCCCTTTTTGCGTAACGTTCAGCGAACTTCTGCTGCATTGCTTCTGTTCGGTTAATCACTTTTCAATTCGTTCGATCCGCGCTGCCTATTTGTACAGCTGAACGTGATCGAATCGGGGGGTTCTGTTCTGCGCTGGTAGCACGCGAGTGAAGGCGCCCAACGTCACGATCTGCATCGATAAAAACGGTGCGGGGAAAGATATCGGAAGTTCGGGAAAATGTGATGATTTGGCTGGATTCGCACCAACCAACCCGTTGCCCGATGATCCCGCAACGGCCCGGAACGCATGTGTGTCACCGTTGCGCCAGACGATAATGTCTAATTTTAGCGTACAGTGTTCGGGACGCGCGCGGCACGATCTGTTTATTTTTTGCCACGCCGCGGTTCAACGAGCGTTTCGTCGCGAAAAATGTGCTACGTCCTGCTTTGCTTGCCGCACGTGCTCGTCACGGACGTTGTTCCGGTGGGAAAACGATCGATGCTGACCGTTCTTTGCAGTACGATTCGCGACACGATCGCACACGGGTGCTCGTTTGCTGTCAACTCCGGCCCTGCTTAACATACTCGAGTGAAAGTGATGGAAAGCGCAGTGCTTAATGTGATAGACGGTGTGTGTGGGGCCAAGTGTTATATCTGCGGTGAACGATTCACCTCTGATCCGGAGCTTGATCGGCACTTGGAAGGACGGCATGCACCCGATCTGATACCGTATCGTTGTGACAGTTGTGACTTTGATCGATGCTTACCGATCCGTTCGATGCGCGCTATTAATAAACACTTCGCACTGCATGATGTCCACGAGCGGATGCACAAGTGCAGCTACTGTACACTACGTTTTCGTACCGAACGCAATCTACGGTCGCACGAGCGGCTCTACCATCGGGGTGGTGTACACAATGTGAAGGAAAAACAGAAAGCCTCAAAAAATTCTCCATCAACCCACCAGAACCTGCCAGTGTTGCCAGCAGAGCGCAGCAGTAAGGATCGATACCAATGCTACCATTGTGGTACCACCTACACCAGCGGGAATGCACTGAAGCGCCACGAAAACACACACACCCTGGGGGTACGATACGCGTGCCAGCAGTGTGGCAAAGTGTTCGCCAAACTGGACTGTCTCACGCAGCACGAGCGTATCCACAGCCAAACGCGGCCGTACGTCTGCGATCAGTGTCCGAAAACGTTCATTCAGTTGGCCCATCTACGCATTCACAAGCGAGCACGACACAGTGGCGAACGGCCCCATCTGTGTGGGATATGCAATCGGGGGTTTAGGTGTCGTACGGCACTGACCGTGCACGGGCGCATTCACACCGGAGAGAAACCGTTCCGGTGCACGGTTTGTTCGGTGCAGTTTAGTGATGCGGGTACGCTGCGAAAGCATGGAGCTGTACATCGGGAAAAGACGTTGAAGAAGGATGCAACTGTCAAACAGTTGGCGAATTCCAGTGGTCGAAAGCGAGGTGAAGGCAGTCAGGGTTAAGCGAGTTGTGTGAAACATCGGGAAGCCTGTTAGTAAATGGTTGTGAAAAATACACGTGTTCTAAAAGCTGTGAGATACTTGCAATATCTTATTTGTGTTATGTATTTGTATTATGCTATCTTGGAACAGATTGAATTTAGTGTCACAAACAATGCAAACGACCTTTGAATTTTGATCGGTTTCCTATTTCTAGACGATTTGCTTGGTTTGAAAGAACTCATTCATAATTTTGCACATCTCTGCTCTACTTTTGCCACTTCACAAAGACAGTTGTGACCTTAACAGAGCAGATGGGCATGAAAATGTTTGGACAGATGCCATCAGGGCCATTAGCGAATGAGACGTTGACGAATAGCTGCAGGCCTACGGACAACTTTGCCAGAATTTGACACAACATTAAAGATCATGTAACGTTTGATATTAATTACGCGAATGTAGTATTGAACGGTCACTTAACATTAGGAATATTGCTGGCCAAATTCCATACTCACACACAAGGAAAAATTGAACTGTTATATTACTGTTATTATAGTTGATCTACTTCTTTGACTCCACAATCTCAGGTAGTTTTATTCTATTATTGGCCTGACATGATTTTACCCGTAATTGGATACTCATTTCTGCATACGGAGATAGGTTCCAGGCAGGATTTGATATCCAGTCTTGTCGTGTTAAGAACAACGCCAAATTGGTTTAGTGATCTGTTAGGAATTGACGACCATATAAGGGTATATCAGAGTAACTGATACCATGAAGTTGTGGGATTGTTAGTCTTCATGCCAGGGGAACGATGTGGATGAGATTTGATCCTCAACATTTCGTCCTTTAACATTTCGAACATTGAATTGATTGCTGTTGTTCGTGGCATGTGCCATTCTCGATAGAACAATTAAATGATTTAACGTGAGTAATCAACTGTATGAGTGTGAAAAATGTTAGTTGCACTCATATATTTACGAAACAGAAAGGGGAAAAGTTTGATAAATGATCAACTCCCTTACATAGCTGCCAATGAACTCAACCAAGAGGGCCCATACCGATCGTTATTAAGCGCGTTACCCAGCAAAGTGCAATGTCAATGACAAATTACCGAACGCTGGTCGCAATTTGCATACCCAGTCACATAAACCACAAGAAGAGATTATGCTTATGCTTATGCTGCGAAAAAGGAAAATCCCGCACCCCAAACCACCGGCCTTACCTATGGCACCGCGAATTCACCCTTAGCGAGAAAGTGGGAAAGTAGAGCAACAGCTGTTTTTCGCAAAATGTCCTACACCAGATTGGAAGTGTTGGTAGAAGTCAATTTGTATCTGTCAGCTGGACGATTTAATAACGACGCCCAGTGCATTATGTGCCCATTTTTTTTCTCTCTCTCCTCTTCTCTTGGGCAAAGAAGCCCGGGTAAGAGATCCCGGAAGTTGGTAGTTAGTGCTGTCTATTATTTGTCGATAAATTAACATAATGCGCTGACAAATATTAACTTTCCGTTCGGCGATGCAAATCGCGCTTCCCCGGTGGCGTTTCCGTTGTGCCGTAAGTGTTTTTTTTGGTTTCCCCCTTTTCCGAAGGGATTTCGTCGGGCTGTGGTCCCGTTGACCCAAAATTCATAACGACACAAACGCCACTCGGTTCGATTATTTCATCCATTAACTCGCGATTGAAGCATCGCGTCGTGATTTACATACTGCAATTGATTTTCAATAAAATATTCATTAATTTCTCATCAAGCAACGCGTGCGACGGGTGTATGCAAGTCGGAAGACAGGTCCGGATGTTGGCCGGAAGCAGCTGGCAGTGCTCAATGTGTTCGGATTTTTTTTTCCTGGTGCTGTAATTGCATGATTCGATTTACATTTGGGAAGGAAATTTAATCGACCAAGAAAGGTGTTTAGTATGTTTTGGCAGTACAAGAAACGATTGCTCTTTTATCATAACTTTATGTAGCACAAATTTTACGATAATGGTAGGCTTTCCACTTCATCATTTTGTGCCGTTGACAGGACTGAACCTTTAATCTGGTATTATCCGGCTGTGGCAGCGGTGAATTAAAGCCTCTCGAGCGTTTAGGCGTTCTCTGTTCGGGGATAGGATCGAACGTTAAGGGTAATAGTGCCGCTACACACTTGTGCGTGTAAATAAAAGATGAAAACGTCATGTTTTTCCCGTGATTTAGTCGAGCAAATGGCATGTAAGGCATGGAAGACTCTTCCAATCACACCCCGAAAAATGCGAATGGGAGGCCACTTGAGTGAAAACAAAACGCCGTCCTTTCACCGTTTTCCTCGCCGCCCGTGTCGATTTTCCCGAAGAATGGGAGAAGTACCGACCCGACCCGGAATGTTAAAAAGAAATGGACACTTCACACGTCATGGCATTGCGTTTGCGTTCGCACTTTCGCTGCGTGCTGGCCGAACCCTCGAAAGCCTCTGATTTGCGAGCAAAAGTGTCCTTACCATCCCGCTGCTACTCGAGTGCTGTACACCTTAAGATGGGTTTTTGTGGCTGGGTTTTCGGAAGGAGCGAACAGGACACTCGGTAGCCCTTGTGTGTTCGGTGAAGTAGTGCGTACGGTTTTCCTTTTATCTTTGCCTCGCAAATTACGTCAAAGACATACGCATTATATGGTCGATGTCGATGAAAGGTGCGAAGAAATAAGGAGAAATAAGGAGCAACGCCCTTGGAACCCCTCCGCTAAGACGCTGGTAATGGTCCATCGCTAGTTATGCAGGGCAGCAAACAGTCAAGATAAAAGCAACGAATGGTGCGTTGCTAGCTTCGAGTGTAGGATGGCCGCTGTTGAGATGCTCCAAAAACGGTGGACAAAATTGACAGCTGGCAATCCGCTTTCATCGTGCATCAAATGTCATTGACGTGTTTGTAGGCAATGATTGGAAGTCATTATTAATATCGGATATCTGAGTGTTATCAGCAAAGAGAAAGTTATTAGCTTTCCGTATAGCCATCGTACTGTTGGAGTTCATTCTAATAGATCTTCTTTATCAAGAACTGCGAAAAAGATTGAGCCTAAAGCGTGAGTGCTCGATTCTTAAATTTGCCTTAAATGAACTTAAATGATTAATCGTGCATGATTAGGTTTTACGTACATGTTTATGTTGACGTTGATTTTAGTACAAAACTCGACATCTTCAACTTCTGTTAGTCTCTATCGTCGTATTTTCTAACAAGTCAGAACTCTGCAACGATTGATCACAATATTCCAAACACATAGTATCAATTAGAGATTAAATGTACCGATAGAGCACTTCTGATAAAAACAAATCCATTTCCTTTCTATTGGAACTTCTATTTCCCTTCTTTATTGCTCCGTGTACTGCGTGCTTATTCCATATCAAACGTAAGCCTGTACAGTTCTGTTTGCTTTGGGGATTATAACATGGGACACAATCAACAATCCATAAGCTACTGAAGAGCTTCCTTTTTGTTGGTACCGTCATTCGTATCGTCGCCGAGCAGTCACACAATAATTATTAAATATGAGTCCCTAGCATCCCTTACGCAGGATTTACCTGGACACTGGTGACCACTTCCCTGCACCATGATGGTTAAGGGAAAACTGGACACGATTAAACGTTAATCGTTGAGCTATCTCACTAAGCTAGGAGGGCCTTCTTTTTTTCCCGCTCCTTCATCAATCACGCGAACATCAAACCCATATGTATCGCGCTCGTGACAGCTGCCTTTTAATAGAAGGCGCGAACCCGTCAATGTGTGTTAAGGGCGCGAAAGTAAATTCTGTCCCACGGTAGCTACACACCGTCCCGTTCCTTATCGAACCCGTTGTTTGGACACCTTTGAAGCCCATTAGCGAGATGGATGAGGTACCTGAAGGTACATACCTCCTTAACAGAGCCAGATGTGTTCACTTGAGTTGATGGTGATTAATAACATCATGGGTCAGTGTCCGTTTATCCACAAGAATCCACGGTCCAGAAAAACCTTCGTGTGTCTTGCGTGTTAAAAGTAACGTATCGAATTCCAGTGGGTCTTCAGGTAGGCACGGTCTTGATCGGCTGAAAGGATAATTACACCGGACGGAAGCGCAACCGGCCGGACCCTTCGGTGGATGCAGTTTTTTTCGAACGCAGGGAGAGAGATCCCTCAATCGGGACGCGTTCCACTTCATGGTGCAATATGTTGTGATGTTTGCGTGTTAATATCGTGAAATGGCTTGTTGAGATTTGTTGGCAACGCACCCAAAACGGTTCTCCTGGGACAGGGTCAAGCGTAGTAGCACTTTGTGGGGTTCGATACATTTCTGAAACGCTTTCCCCCGGTACAATAAAACGGTCCACAAAGTGTCCTGTTTGGTTGAATGTCCTTTATTCCACGTTGAATCCTAGTAAACAAAGATCCCTTGCCGTGTCTTACGGCCAAATTTAATGACATCTTCGATGAGTCCATAAATAATCGTTTGCGTCCCGTGCGTCGGGCTGGCAGGACAACAGTGTCAACAGGGGGCACTCGAATCACGATCATAAATAGACTGTTAGCACTTTATACTGCTGTACTTGTAACAATAGTTTTAGCAAACGGTGAATAGTTCACTCGAGGTTACCCCTGGTGCCTTCGAGCGAAATGCAAGATCGAACATGAAAGTGCTCACCGAATGGAACATCTCCCTCCCTATTGTATATTCAATTGTTCGGCTTTCCCCGACGCAGATTTCCTCGACGGAAAAACGAAACTTTTCATCCCTTCGGGACACGCACCGTGAGCGCGCAGTTGTCACCTAATGTAGGCCAACTGCAGCCGTCAACCGTTTAACCGGCTGCCATAACTTGATTGAGGGGCGATGATTAATTGATCGCATCACGGTTCGCAACAGTTTGCTACCGTGGCCAGGACATGGGTGTGTGTGTGTGTGAGTATCACTACCATTCCCTGTCATTCTCCCATGACGGTGTAGTCCTTGTTCTGCAAATGTTGGCTCGATTCGCGGATTAAACGTTCACCACGATTTGTATCTATCGGTCTGTTTTCATATGCAAAATTGGAAACGATTTTGCACAACGAACTGGTACTTAGGTGCCGGGAACGAGAGGCAAGTGAAAGGGGGCCGTTCCAAACCGGTGCCACCAGAGAAAAAAGGATATTGAAATATTTTAATATTAATAATTTCATCAATCCCGATTATCGTAGGTGCGTGTCGGTGCCGATAACGACGCCGGTGCCGAAAATTCGTGATGATGAGCGACGAAAGCGAAGCGTAAGAATGAAAGGCGGAAAAGCGTGCGAAATATGTCGGGATGAAAGGCTAATAAAGGTTCCGGTTCGGTTGGTGGTTCCGTGAGGGAAAGTAAAGATTAGGGAAAGTCACCTACATTGATATTCGCTGGACCTGAAGCACGAAGCAGCACCAGCGATGCGATTCGATGGATAAAGATAGGCGATATTGGAATTTTTCATTACCCTGTTGCCGTTCGGTGGAAGCGGTTTTGCAGGATTTCCGTCGCTAGGTGACTTAATAAAAGTGTGAAAATTGTTCCGGATTGAATTAGAATGGTAAGAACAGTACTGGAAGGGAGGATTTGGCTTTTGATTAGAGATTTTTCTGTTGAACGACCACCGGTGGAGGATTTTTTATTATTAAATAACGATAAAATTATTAAAAAATTCTCACAGAGTCATTCAAATTGGAAAAAAAGTACATTTCTGTACATTTTTTTTGTATTGTTCAAGTTTTTTTTTGTACAAATGTAATATTCTTTCTCACGATGCCCTTCTAAAACTGACAATCGTTTATTAGCATCCAACGAAAACAAACACTACACCTTGAATCCATCTCATTAATCCAAGCGTTCGAGATACCCTCTTTGATGACTTTATAATCCAACAGGATCTACTCGCGAGACCCGCGAAATGACAACGGAAGGGGTTACGGTGTTTTCCCACTGTGGTTTTGTTGTACCGTCATTCACATCCTCCGCGCTGTCGAGTGAAAGTGATTGATAAGATTTTCCACACTGTTGACGGGCGTCGATCGCAGTGGATACGATAAAAAAGCGTTAACCTCGAGCGAAAAAAAAAACAACGCTCACACACACGCACACACAATCCCCGCCATTGTGAATGGGAGGCAAACACATTCGTGCAAACCTCTTGAGTGAAGTAATTAAAGAAATTTACATATTAAAACATGCATACGGTGCGTCACGGGTGCGACCGTCAAAGGTTGGCCGGGCGGAAGGATACGCTGTCGGCCCGGAAAAAAAAACCGGCAACCAGAAGGATGAAAAAGAGCTTAGGCAGGAAAAGTGACGCGACCGCAACATCACGCGAAAGTGGAAAATGAGCTGACGAGGTTAGGCGAGTGTCACTTTCACCGAGCGACGACCGTCGTTAGTCATGCGATAATTGAATTAGGCGAGAAAAACCCCGCTTTCCCGGATGCGGTTCCCAGCGCGAGTTCTATGATCTATGATTTAAACGGTTCGGGTTGAGCTGTTGATCGTGTTGTTTTTTTGTTTCCTCTGTGTCCTCCTCCATCTCTCCGGTCTCCTGCAAAACCCGGTCCCGGTCTATCATCCACTGTCACCTTTGGTTGCGATAAATATATCCCTGTCTAAGTTAACAAATCCGCCCATGGAAAAAAAGGGGTGAAAGTGTCGTGGGAAGTGGGCTGTCCGACGGGGTTTGTTCGAGGTGTTTGCCGCGTTTGATGTGAAGTTGGCCGAGTAATTCGAGGAAATCTAATTGAAACAGTTTAGATAATATGAAATAATTAAGCGACAAGTCGAGAGTGAACCGTACGTTCGGGAGTGAGTGACATGTTCAAGGGTAAAAGCTTAACAGCAATCATTAGCGCTGCGAGAAAGTGATCAATCACGCGGTAGAGTGATAAGCATTAATGTCACTATCTTTATGGAGGGTAAAATGGTCACAACTATATCATTATTCTTGACTTTATCGCACTGCTAATTGATGAGTATTAGGCTAGAACAACAAACAGTAGAATAAAAGCTGAGATTAAATGTAATGCGAACCTGGTCGAATAGCATCCTTACCAATATCATAATTGCAAAACTTTTCATAACATCTGTTATGATCGAGAGGAAACTTAATCCTTTCCGGAAGTAGATCCCATCAATCCCTCATCATTTGTAGCTCCTAACTTCAGCAAGGAAATGATAGGGTTGGTTGTAAAAGCACACAACACCATTGTTTAACACTTGTTTACACCCGATGAACACACACACACTTTTTCGAAAGTTTCGTATAATTTTAAACCATAATCGCACAACGATAATCAAGGAACAACGATACGATTGAAAAGCAAAATAATTCAATACGCTCCCTCCTGTTGCCAAATGAAGACTCAAACCAACCAACACCAACCCGGTAGACGAAAAGTTGTGATTTTGAATGTATTATTTACACTTTCTTTTCGCCAATTCAATACCGCGTTCGATGTGCGGAAAATTGAAACCCGTCCGCCGATCGCGAACAATGCTGAATTCGATGAATGTACCGAACATTGGTACGAACCCCGTAATGAAAAGCCCGTCCGGTGCACTTAAGACATTTCATAAATCTACATCCGCACGGTACGGCTAACCGCGAAACAGGGAACGCCGTGATTCTTTCATTCGTTAATGTTCGCTCCTGTGGACCGAATTCGGCGATATTGTTGTGTATCAAGGAAGCGCTCATATTTTGGGGATGATGGTTCCTCTGCTGAGGGAAGCTGTTTTTTTTTCTTTTTCTGGGCCCTTCATTCTTCTGTCTATGGTACGGTGGCGGAACAGAACGAAGCAAGAGAAAGACTTTCCTGCTAGGCTCCTCCAGAGGAGGAACTGTTGAAGCATTGAATTTGAATAATAATAAATCGTCATTCAATGGGACGCAAAGAAACCGAAGCGAAGCAATTTTTCCTTTGTTGATGTGCTTTCGACGATAATCAAGGAACAACGAGGCCCTAACGATGATGCGCCTGTGTTTTGCGACCCGTCCTGCTGCCAGCGAACGAAAAGGGTTGACTTTTGAAGCGGGTTGAAAAGCGGCAGCCCTGTGAGAGGAAATAGTTTTACAGCGCTGCATGAAACAGAGCCAGTGTGTGTGTGTGTGTATACAGTAAATAACATCCGCTATCGTTTCGCGGTACGAAAGAAAGAAAGCCTTTCTTATACATTTTCCCCCTGCTTTCTGGAGGGGACGCTGTTGTGACGGGTTCAATAATTTATAGATTTTGATTTATTCATTTGCATAAGAATTCGTTCGCGGTAAGCGTGTAAACCCGAAACCCTGCCGCGAAGCTAACGTAATGTGCCGAAATGTTGCCAGGAATGTGTGCGGTGTTCAAATGTCAACCGTGCACTACTTTATTCCCAGTGTTAAACGCTGAAAAGGGAAAGCGTGGTAATATACCGCGGATCGTTCTTTTTTTTGTAGCTTGTGGCATGTGGGAAGGACTCGTGATTTGGATCCACGGTGCGGGAATTCGCAAACTAAAACCGACGCGGTGTGTTGAAGGGAAAGGAAAAGAAAGGATTCCAACAGTCAGGCAACTAATTTTCACAGCTGTCGTATGCATGCGTCACATGAACCGTGTGGCAGGGGTCTAGTGTTCAGATGAATTGAATCTTTAGTAATTGTACCAATTGAAAGTGTCACAACTTTACGCCACTAATGTCATGTGACGCGAGGATAGCGCTTAGAAATGAGGGCTATAGTGATCGTTTTTACATCTTCTTGTTGTGTGAGTGAAGTTTTAGATTTTAGTGGATTATCTGCAGCAATTAAATCCTAACATGACCTATTCTAGTACTTAAAACAAGAGGCCTAAATCTTGGTAAGATTGATCTAAACAAGATAAATGTAAAATACACTCCTGATAACTTTCTTTTAATGAACTTCTACTTGCAATTAAAATGTAAAAATATTTACTTCACCTTACCAACCACTGTCTTGAGAAAATAGAACAACTTTATTGAAAATAAATGCAATATGTAAGACAAGCCATATTTACAACTTCGAAGCTGGCGAATGGAATCCTTTACTTAACAAAATCGCTATTTTTATTTTACAAAACACGTTCTTTTTTTTTGTAGCTTGTGGCATGTGGGAAGGACTCGTGATTTGGATCCACGGTGCGGGAATTCGCAAACTAAAACCGACGCGGTGTGTTGAAGGGAAAGGAAAAGAAAGGATTCCAACAGTCAGGCAACTAATTTTCACAGCTGTCGTATGCATGCGTCACATGAACCGTGTGGCAGGGGTCTAGTGTTCAGATGAATTGAATCTTTAGTAATTGTACCAATTGAAAGTGTCACAACTTTACGCCACTAATGTCATGTGACGCGAGGATAGCGCTTAGAAATGAGGGCTATAGTGATTCGTTTTTACATCTTCTTGTTGTGTGAGTGAAGTTTTAGATTTTAGTGGATTATCTGCAGCAATTAAATCCTAACATGACCTATTCTAGTACTTAAAACAAGAGGCCTAAATCTTGGTAAGATTGATCTAAACAAGATAAATGTAAAATACACTCCTGATAACTTTCTTTTAATGAACTTCTACTTGCAATTAAAATGTAAAAATATTTACTTCACCTTACCAACCACTGTCTTGAGAAAATAGAACAACTTTATTGAAAATAAATGCAATATGTAAGACAAGCCATATTTACAACTTCGAAGCTGGCGAATGGAATCCTTTACTTAACAAAATCGCTATTTTTATTTTACAAAACAAACATGTCAATTTGATGATCCATTCCATAATATTTTGCTCACTTAAAACTACTGCTAATATTTACTTAGATTTGATACCGAAATAAAACAAACAGCATATTATCGTAAAGCCTATCATTTGATTCCTATCGAAGCATCGAAGGCAAACATTGGCTGGCGGATTGATACATATTTGATTTGTTAAGCATTTCGTTTTCGATTCGTTAAGAAGGTTTTTTTTTTTGGTGTTGTTGTCTATCTTTCATACATCCGCACCCTTGCGGATGTTACTCGATCATCGCCGAAATCAGCCACCAGGGACAGCCGTCAACAATGGAATGGAAAACAACGCTCATTACATGCCGTTGCCAATATATCCATCCAACAGATCAAAAGTCCCCGCAGGGGAATTACGCTACTTCAACAAAAAACCAAATCACCTTACCGTGTCCCGTGCTCGTCGCGTCGTGAGGGGTTTTCGCGAATTTTTATCTATGTCGTACAACCTTCCATCGGTTGCTTAAAGGCTTTCCATCTTGGGTATTGTAGAAACACATTTTAAGATGAGTAGAACCAGTCGGCCGAAATTGGTCGACTGCGCTACGCAGCAATTACGCATCCGGTGCAGGATATTGCGTTCCATGCGTCGCTACCCTTCGCCCATTCTACGCCACGATGGCGGAAGCTATACAGCTCGCACGCTGTACCGAGCCCCAAATTCGCATCCTGTGCTCAGTGCGAATCAAGACGACCGGTGACGCCGAGTAACAGACACATACCGAATCCAGGCAACGCAAAAGGATTGTCTGTGCTGACGGTTTCAAGCGAATCGGAAACACACATAGCGGTTCGCGTGAAGCGTAGTGTATTCTTGCTTTACGCACAGCGCAGCCTTACGCATCGACCGGAAACATTTGGCAAAGGATACCCTTTGCCGGCTGCGTGTACGCGCGGTATGCACGGGTAATATCGTAAAAATAAATAGCAATAAAGTGATTTTGCACCGTACAGTTTTCTGGAGCCGTTTTCCACCGTCGTGAAATCGAATACGTGCCACAGATATGGACGCTTCCCTAATCGTAATGATCGGTAAAGCAGAAGCGTGCTAAGGAGCGATTACACAAGCGATATTTCTTTATTTATGTACTTCCGAAAGTGATCGAGCGAACGATAGTTTGCATGCTCGATGGCTCGATAAACCCTTTCTGTCGGCGGCGAGTAAGGGAGCGAATATTCCGAAGCAAACTATTCCGATGTACGGTCGGGATGTTTAGCCACAAGTATCAACGTCAGCCGTCGATCCCTTTGCTTCCATTATCCTGCCCCGAGTGGTGTTATGCTTTGCTACAGTCAAGACCTGTAATTGACATCCTTCAATTTAGCTCTGAAATGGTTACAGGAATGCTTCGAAACTTCCGACATTTGGAACTGTTCGGGAAGGAACGAATGAATACGTATGGGAAGGGGTTTGGTAGAACACATTTTTTGCAATATTCGATTAAAACCACGTGACGGAAATTACATCCCATTTTGATGTTACGCTGGAAGAAAGACACATTTATTTTTCCGGAGTTTTATAGCATTTCCCCTATTTCTTGACGTGATTTTCAAAGTATTGAGGTTTAGTAGGATTAGAGAATCAAGCTATTATCTTTTAACGAGTTCTTATATAGAAAAGGAATACAATAGAATAGTGTTGGGTAAATTCGCACAATTGAGTGAGTGGTGCGCACCGCACAACACACTTCAGTGTGCGGTGCGCACACTTCGCACTTTTCGCACAGTTCGCACTTTTCGCACAGTTCGCACTTTTCGCACTTTTCGCACTTTTCGCACTTTTCGCACTTTTCGCACACTTCGCACTTTTCGCACTTTTCGCACACTTCGCACTTTTCGCACACTTCGCACTTTTCGCACACTTCGCACTTTTCGCACACCTCGCACACTTCGCACTTTTCGCACACCTCGCACACCTCGCACACCTCGCACACCTCGCACACCTGGCACATTTGTATACCTTTCCTGTGGACACATTTCGCATTGTTGGTTCATAATACGTGCACTCTACACAAATAAATGCTAAAATGGGTGATATGTTTTGTAATGAATGGCTTTTTTTCAAGGAAAAAATTCAAAAATTCATTGGCGAGAGAATATATATATACTTTTAAATTACCTTTTTTCCTTGAAAAAAAGCCATTCATTACAAAACATATCACCCATTTCAGCATTGATTTGTGTATAGTGCACGTATTATGAACCAACAATGCGAAATGTGCCCACAGGAAAGGTATACAAATGTGCCAGGTGTGCGAGGTGTGCGAGGTGTGCGAGGTGTGCGAGGTGTGCGAGGTGTGTGAGGTGTGCGAGGTGTGCGAAAAGTGCGAGGTGTGCGAAAAGTGCGAAGTGTGCGAAAAGTGCGAGGTGTGCGAAAAGTGCGAACTGTGTGAAAAGTGCGAAGTGTGCGAAAAGTGCGAAAAGTGCGAAGTGTGCGAAAAGTGCGAAAAGTGCGAAAAGTGCGAACTGTGCGAAAAGTGCGAAGTGTGCGCACCGCACACTGAAGTGTGTTGTGCGGTGCGCACATCGAAGTGTGTTGTGCGCACTGTGCGCACAGTACCGCACTTCCCAACACTACAATAGAATCTAGATTTTTTGAGGAATAAATCTCTTTTTCGGTGCTTAGCTCTATAGAATGAAATCGAAAAAAAAGATATCCATAAATTTTACAACACTTATGTCAAAATCAATTTTGCATAAACATTCGGACTTACAGAAGAAAGAGAAAATACAAAAAAGTCAATTAAAAAAGCAACAATCAAGGAACTTTATTTCATTCACTTTTTACAACTGATGAAACTCTCAGGATTCTGTTACATAAAAAAAACTCTCATTAAACTTTGCTTGTAAACTCATAAAACTTTCCATCGTCTAATTACTTCACGACTTCAACTCGTCCAATGGGACCGGCAACACTTTCCTTTTATTGCGCACCCGATGTCCATCCGTCGGTGCAAAACTCCAGCTATTGGTACGCAACCAACAGCATTGAACGAAAAACTGTACGCAATATTACAAGCAAAACGGAAACCAGCATAAAAGTAGCTTCCGTTCATGGATGGCACCGGAAAACGGTACACTCCAATCGGGTCCAGATCCGGACTGGTGAAACGAACGAACGAATCTGTCCCAAACAAGGCACGTTCGGCACCTCTCAGCAGCAACAGAATAGCGAGCACACACACAAATTAATGGCAACAGTCGTCTATTGTCGAGGTACTCGCGTATGTCCCATCGTCATCAGTGTCGGAATGTGACACAATAAACTAGGGAAGGAAAAAAAAAATTGCTACTAAACGAGGGTATAACAATAAAAAAGGCAAGAGTTTCAAGCATTGCGACAAAAAAAAGGAATCGTAACATCATAAACCAATGCTGTAACAGTATTGGCAGCGAGACCATTAACTTGATGCCAGAAACTTCTACTGGCGCGCATTGTGAAAATTCAACGACGGAATAAGTCATCAAAAAGTGGTCGTATAAATTATGATTCGCTCAATGCCTGTCGTCAAATGTCTGATCCTATCGATCCTGCTTCTTTCACGGTACATCATGAGGACTTGTGGCGTAAAGCTTCAGCGTTACCGCTAGTTTAAAGCGTTAGCTTAGTTCGTAAAAGAGTTGAAGTTGGTTGAAAGGATTTAATAATAACTAGTGTTGTGCTTAATGAATTTTTTCATTCATATGAATCTTCAGTGAAGAGTCATTCAATTCATGAGTCGACTCCTCATGAATCCCCAAAGATTCATGAATCTTCATATATTCATGAATCCTTACAAAGTGCTTGTATCAAAGGACGTGAGCAGGGGGGGGGTCTTCTTGCGAGGCCCCTTCAACTACAAGGCCGGCTTGGATTTGGACCGCGGTGGGGCCAGCGGGGAACCCCTAGCAACCGCTCCCTCCGACCGAGGTTGATCCGCCACTAATTCTATCAATTCGTAGATCATGAATCTTTCAGGATTCCTGAATCTTTGGGGACTCATGAATCTTTGGAGAATTATCAATCTTTGGGGATTCATGAATCTTTATAATAGAGATTCAGAGTCATTCATTCACTTCAAAGATTCATTCAGATTCATGAATCTGATTCAGATTTACCCAACACTAATAATAACAATTCATTTTTAGTACGACGTACAACTAAAATCTTCAGGGAACAGTAACATATTTGTCCAAAATTATAATTTTAATATGAGTATTACATATTTAACATGCACAAACTAATGTGCGCTTCTTCGAGCTTGTCTTCCTGGATCGGTAAATTAACCTGCAGCAGTTAAACTCCTCCCCAAGCATCCGATTATCGTTGACGTTTGCGATAAACGACTCAATTTAGCGAATTGCATCGTCAGACACTGCCCGACTGCGTTGGTCACATGTGTTCGATGTCTCAGCAAAAGGCAAATATCACTCCTGTGTGTATGTGTGTTGATCCATCCATGAACCTGGTTAGAAACAGCAAAATGGGACAAAATTTATTGGCAACTTGAACGCACATCTCACACACACTGCATACTGTGTCGATGGATGCAAGGACCATACGTTCACCCTCGGCAGCAGCATCTCCCAAAAGGTCCAACGCATATAAACACACATTAGCGAAAAGTGTAAGCGCCACCAAGGAGTGCAATAAATAAGCGGGCAAATTTGATTACAAGGCCCTCAGGAATCTAGCGCTTATCCCCGATGCGAGGCCGATCGTGACAACCGAAACCGATGGTGACGATTTTCATCCGAAACCATCACCTTACGGGCACAACCGGACACAACCCACCGGCAGCAAGGCCGCCGGAACAAGGGATCACATTGTGCGTTTGCGAGAATCGACGTGGAAAGAAAAAAAGAAAGCAGGACATTATTATTTATTTTTATGGGCTGGCGAAAAGATTTATCGGTTCAATTTTGCTAATAGATTTTCTATTATTAGTTACTGTACTATGCCCGAGCATCGGTCGGGGATGTTTGCCGACGGTGTGGCATAAGTTGTCTTGTCCTTGTTCGGGTGTCGCTTTCTGCTTGGTGGAATTTACCACTAGACACACAAAACTTGCCGTGTTTCCTCTGTCAAGCGGGTCCAGATATTGCTCAATCCCTCGGCACTTCCCGTAGCCGGTTTGCCCAACAAAAAAAGGGGGCAGAACACCGGCGGCCTACGAAAAGTTGCTGATTGCTGTTGTTTTATTGTTCTCCCCCCGGGCACACGAAGGACAATGTCTTTATCTTAATGGATTTTGGAAGATGTACGTACTTGCCAGTTTGGTGTTTGATTCGCTGGAAAGATTTGTCGTGTTTTCCGTGGAACAGGATTACGGGAGATTGGGGAAAGAGAGGACACGACTGTTGACAACCAAGCAGCACTAGCTTTATGTTTTCTTGCACGTAAAAAAGTGTTTCGCAAACCTCTCGCGAAAGAAGTTACCAATGTGATCGCCTACTGTGTGACCTAGTTTGAAATCCGCTAAGAAGCGTATAATTATTGAAAGGAACAGCGAGGCGCAACAGGACTCGGGATCGGTTCGATACGCACCCCTTTTTTCGCATCCCATCCCGGGGGGTGACGAGTTTTCATGTCGGTCTGGGTTTATTGTACTTAAAACTATGTTTTCCTTCGTACAGTTGCGTACATCGAAAGGGACAGAAACGGTTGTTGTTATTTTTTGGTTCCACAATTCTATTCCATTCCTAGCCTTTTCTGGTGCGCTTGAGGTAAACAACACGGGAAAGCGTCCTTTCATTGCGTGTAGGGCGCATCCTTTAGTCCGGCAGCTACCATAGTGTACAGTTTAATCCGTTTTTTACGTTCCGCTGACTTTGACCGTTGTTTGCCACAAACACGTTACCGACTAGGGATGGCAATAATGGAGAAATAAACAACGTAAATACCCTGTTTAGAACAACCCGTTGCGAGTGTATAAGATCCTTTTTATCGACCATCCGAAACAAGCGACCGACAAAAGAACTTCATCAAGTGCATCCGATTGGATGACCAGTCTAAACATTTTGAAAAGTGTAGATTCTTCGTTTTGAAAACAAAATTGCAGATTTTTTTCTTCATTTATCGTTAAACGGACGGAAAACGGATGAGTCCCGTATATCTAATCTAGAAGAAAAATAATCTAGGTGAGCAAATTAGATTACGATGTTTGATGATCAACACTGTAAATTATATAAAACAACAAAGTGAAATACTTCTGTTCCAAAAATTCTACGTTCACAGTTGCCTACCTTCAGGCGTATACACAGTGTGTTGTCTCTATTCTGTGGATCCAGTTCTGCTATTACTTTCTCAACGTTTTCGAACCATATTACACAAACTATAACTCTCACGTTCACTTTCAATTACCACGAAATTTGAACGCCCTTTCCACGTGTTCAGCATTTGAATGCTGTAAACATGGCAAACTATTTCCACCAGAATCCTTCCCGCCTGACAGCACTAAAGAATTGCACCTTATGCCACGGCCAGATGGTTTGCCAAGCATAACGGTAATCAAATTCGGAAATATCGAGCACCAGAAAGATACCCACCCGTATGGGGCCGCCACTACAACAAATCCGTATCCTTTCGCTTTGGTCGGAGAATCCTTTCGGAAATTTCATCGCGTACCTAATAATAATGATAAGTTATTTGTTCCTCTGTGCAAACACAAAAGCAGCAGCACCAACCGCGGGACCGAACGGCGTATGATGGAAACATAATTTGAATCGAATGAATTTGGGGGGACTGATCTGGGTTTCTAAGTTCCGCATCTTCCCGCTGCACGGACTTCGGAGTTCGCCGACGAGCGCTTGCAGGACAGTGGCATCGTTCGAAGCGCGGTGCCTTTTGTTGAAACGCGAGGAAATCGATTCGCGTGAATATTGATAGGCAAATATTTGCTATTCATCGGATTTATTTGATTTGATTTTCGTGTACTCTCGAGGGCTTCCGCCGCTCCGATTCGCGGGCCTCTCTGCACCGCACATCATCGTTAAGTATGGATGCTACCAAGCTACCATTAGGCGGCATCAGCTATGAATGCGTTTAAGCGTTTGGAATCTGGATATTTGCCTTTTACGCTGGATATGAAATTTCAATTTGCAAGCCTTGCCCTTCCGATTCCAAAGCTTATCTGCGTTTCGCTGAGTAGACCGCTCTGGGGAAAGCGAGTACGCAACCATTAGGGGACATTATGCAGACGGTGCGTCAAAATAATCATCAATCGTTGCACAACTGTCACCGATGCGTCCCCGAGCGTACCCCGAATGCTCTCATTGGCCGTGCAACCTCACAGTCAATTACCTCTTTTCACCGTCAACCAATGTCGACGCGGTGTAAGTGTGCCGGCACGTAGCACCAGGAATCAAAATCGGTCTCGAGATCAAATTTCGCAACTTCATTTTTTATGTCCACCAACCCACCGGCTCCGCCTGGGCAAGAACACGATTTGCAACAACCGAGACAAAAAACGCGATAGAAAAAAAAATGAAGGTTTGAAGGTGCACACGGATAACATCTCCGGAACCCATTATCACGTGACGGCACGCTCACCGGGACAAGTGCTTATGACACAAATCGCGTGTGAAAAATGGTGCAATTTAATGCAGACGCGTGAATTCGCGCACAAGCAACAGCAGCCACGCAAACGATCGTGGAAACATGTATGAAAATGCGGGGAAAACGTACGCATCTCCCGCCAGCCAAGGGTATGTGCGGGGTGCTTTCGAAGTTTAGATTTTCCTCCTTTCGTACTGATATATCCTAATGTACGTTTTCGGGACTTCACTCCCGCCGGTGGCAAAGCGGGAAGATGCAGTCGGAAGCAGACGAAAAGTCATTTATATTCATCTTCCATTGTAACGCGACTGTTGAACCCTGTTGTCCCGGGCGTGTCTCGGGCACCTAGAGTGCTGGAAGTGTGGAAGTTGCCAAAATAAGCCATCGCTGAAAGCTTGTGCTCAAGGATGACAAATGATTGGCGCGAATTTCTGAACGATTGTGCATGGGAATGTGTATGAAGCGGTGGACTGAAGGTATACAAAGGATCCATGTTTGGGATGAAATTGTACCAAGGACATGCACTTCACCGTTGTCTAAACAAAAAAAAAGGTCTACATAATATTTAAGCTACTGTGCATAGTAAGAACTCTTACTTACTTATCAGGCGCTACAACCGCTTCGCGGTCTTGGCCTGCTGCAACAATCCTCGCTACCGCTCACGGTCTAGCTCCGTCGTCTGCCAATCCATTATCCCGGCCATTCTGGCGGACGCATGTACGCCATCACTCCATCTCAGTTTGGGCCTACCACGCCTCCTCTGTCCATGTGGACGGCCTAAAAGGACTTTACGGGCTGGGTTGTCCGGTGCCATTCTCATGACATGACCAGCCCACCGGAGCCTGGCGAGCCTAATTCGCTGCACGATGGTAAGATCACCGTACAGCTCATAGAGCTCGTCATTGTAGCGGCTCCTCCAATGTCCTTCCACACATGCGGGGAAAAATCCTTCTGAGTATCTTCCTCTCGTACGCGGCTAAGAGGGTTTCGTCAGTTTTGGACAAAGTCCATGTCTCAGAGGCGTATGTGAGTACTGGGACTATAAAGGTTCTGTACAGTCCCAGCTTCGCCCGTCGCGACAGGTATTTTGAGTGGAGATGTTTCCTCAGGCTGTAGTATGACCGGTTGGCAGCCAGCACCCATGCGCGCAACTCAACGTCTATGTTGTTGTCGGTGCTGACTTTTGACCCCAGATAGGTGAAGTTTTGGACGACTTCGAAGGTGCGATCACCTACCTGTACATCACCCCTGCGTAAATCAGTGTTTGTTAACAGGGCCGCTGGTGGTGCCACCATCATTTTGGGTTTTTGTCTCGTTGATCTCCAACCCGAGGTTCAGTGCCGCATGCTCGATTCTTTGGTAAGCTTCTGCTACATAGGAGAGCCTCAAACCAATGATGTCTATGTTATCAGCGTATGCCAAGATCTGGAGCGACTTATAGAAGATGGTCCCCGAAGTTTCCACCTCCGAGTCTCGGATGGCCCTCTCTAGCGCCAGTCCAAGCCCGTCTCCCTGGCGCAGACCCTTGGTGGTAGCAAAGGGCCCTGAGAGTTTTCCATCCACCTTCACCTGGCATGTGATGTTGGTCATCGTCATACGTACAAGCCTGGTAAGCTTGGCCGGGATTGCAAATGAGCTCATTGCGTCGTATAGTTTTACCCTGGTTATGCTATCGTATGCGGCTTTAAAATCTATGAAGAGATGGTAGGAGTGTAGCTGCTGCTCCGCCATCTTCTCCAAGATTTGCCGCATGGTGAATATCTGGTCAGTGGTTGATTTTCCGTTTCGGAATCCTCTTTGATAGTTTCCAACTATCTCTTCAACGAATGGGACAAGCCTGTCTTGTATAACTAGGGAGAGAATCTTGTAGGCGGTATTCAACACCGTAATATCCCTGTAGTTGCTGCACTCTGCGCTTATCTCCCTTCTTGTATATGGGGTAGATGAGGCCGAGATTCCAATCACAAGAAGCGTAGTAAGAACAACTCCACTTTAATTCCGATGTCATCCCAAAGGCTGGCATATGTGTATACCCGAACTGACAGACGAAGATCTAATTTTTTGAGCTTGGCGATTTGATTACTATCAATTTTATTAGAAAAAATTAATAAGCTTTATTGTTTTGGCAAGTAGATTCTTCATTCTCAAAAAGTCTCCTAGACGTTTCTTGAACATCGCGATGTCTCAGCTGTCTTCGTGCAGCTGATTCTAAACCGGATTATCAAAAACTCCCCAATAGAAAGCATTCTTTCTACACATCCTCTACCGACCTGGACAAATCAAACCAGAAACCATTCTGTAGTAATTCCGATAGCTGTACGGAAAAACCGGTGGCAATAAATTTCACTTTAAGCACAATGAGCGAAATCGGAGATGCAATGTAATTTACGAATTAAATAGACAAAAAAAAAAGCCGCTGCCCAAACAGATCCTGAACAAATCCCACCTCACTGAATTGATCAGAAACCGGTCGTTGTTTCTTTTTTATTTCTATATTTTGATTGTACACAGTTTTTTTTTTCGCTATCCGCGCGTACCATTCCTACTTATCCGCGGAATACCAACACGCGGTGTACAATCCCTCATCCCAGCAGAACACAACGCGAATCTTCATCCGTGAAAAACGTTTGGAACGGGGTGTAGCTCGTTTTTTTTTTGCTTTGTTTTTTACGTTCCCGGTCCGTTCCGCCTTACCAAGCCGTAGGGTACGTCGCGGATCTAAAATGGTTCGGTTTCGGCAAAAGGGAACTACTTTCACCCTTGGTCGGGGAGCTGAACGATTAGAAACCGTGTTTCTTAAGGATCCGGTTTTTCACCATCACCATCCAAAGCGATGAATGATTGTAGGTTACTTGCGCGAGGGAATGTGATTCCCGAATCCGCTGGAAAGGATAAAAGAAGCGCTAAGCCCTATAGGCTTGCCTGTCACGACTGGGTAACGCGAGTGACTCGATGCGTCTGTTGACGGCGTAATATTGTATAGAAAAGATGAACAAAAGACTTACGGAATCTTTTTCCTCTTGTAATCGTAAGATGCGAGAAAAAAAACTCACACCAAACAATAGGGCTCGCGAGTCCCGCGGAAACACTCTCGAATGCTGGTTTTTCGTGTGCTGGGTGCAAGGATCTGGTAAGTGTGTAGCCCAATTTCTGTGACCTTTCTTGCCGGCCCGAACAAAAGCCCGTCGCTGGCTGTACATTTGCATATGAAACCGATGGTTTTGGGAAGTTTAAAAATACTCGCGCTGGGCTGGACCGTTGGGTGGTGCTGGGTTCAATTTTTAATTATTACCTTCCACCACGAGGGCATGTCATGTCCGTGTGCTTGCAATGGGCAATGTTTTCAGCAGTTTTGGGTTTTCCAAAAACAAACCATCCCTGCCCCACAATCACCCCATTGCTACGGTACCAGATTTACCGACTGTTTCCTCGGTTGCATCAACGAATGCATCAACAAGTTCTGCATGTTGACCTGTGCTCACCCTACCAAAACCGTACCACGCCGCGGGGGTATTACGGTGAAACTCAAATCGATTTTCATTGTAATCCGCTTTGAAGGTACAGTCGTGTTTCCCCTTAGTCGTATGAGTGCTTCGGTTTGGTGGTTGTTTATATGGTTTTGATTAGCTTTAAATTTCATCACTCGCGTTTGCAATTTCGAATCTGAGAGATTCGGCGAAAGAGAACTAGCGTGAGCATATAAAGAGCTTATTTTGCAAAAAAAAGGAGCCGACAGATACGATTCGTTTAATTTTATGTTCCATTTAACGTTAGCTAAATTAAATGTGCCAGCATCAGATTATAATTGAAAAAATTGTCTTCTCAAGGCCTCTTTTTATTTGTGATTTGTTGCTTGTGATTTTTACCTTCTAAAATACTAAATAACATTAGCATATTATAGGGTGCAATGCAGGTTGCCTATCAGCAGGCGCAAATGATTGCATGAACCAGAGCGATTTTAACTTACTATAAACTTCTTTCATTGCCACTAAAGTTTTAGGTGCTTTTTCATAAAACTAATATAGCTCTAAATTAAATTAAAGTAATAATTTTGTATAATACAACAAAAAATATAAAAAAATTTCGCAAAAATAAATCCTAAATCACTGCTAAATTGACGTTTACCATTTTCATTATCACACTAAATCATTCGAACGCGCAAAGCATTGATTCGATTATTTTTGCTCCTTTCGAAGCAAATGTACCGTAACCGGGGCGACGTGCTTATCAGACGTCGATAAGCTGCGGCTCACACAGTAACAGTTCGTGTGTTTTAAACCCATTTCCCACATCCTTCCTGTGTGCCGAGTGTGAACGGCAACAGCGGGAGCTGTCATCAGTCGAAAACATGCACTCAGTAAATAATAAATTTACTTATTTACGTGCTTCCGCTGGGGTGTAATGGGAATGAGTGGTACAGTGGTCCTGAGACTGCGATCTTCTTTTTTTTTCGCAAACCACGACATTCTTATCGCATCGTACTACCCGTTCCCGGTAGCTCTTTTTTCTTTCTTTGCATTATTCGGTGTTTCTAGCTCATTTCACTTCGATCCTTTCGTCGTTTCGTGTTTCCGTGCAAGTTTCGCTTTCAGACGACAGTTCCATCTTCCCGGCGACTGTAAGTTGCCGGGGTGACGATGGAACACGGCATGAGAATTGGGAAGATACAGCAATGGCACCCGGATTACATCTCCCACTGTGTGACATATTACGATGTACTTACGCCGCCGATGCCGAAGCGCAGCGGGACTCGTACGGAATTGGAAGTAAAGGCGCTCATCGCGAGCACATCCCGACATATGCTCGTGCCGCGCACGACAAAACGATTGGAACGGTAACCTTGCTGAAACTGAAACGTGATGTAAAAGAGTGTAAAAATTCCACCGACAAGGATGGGAAGGATTATGCTGCCCCGGGAACGATGGGCACGTTTGGGATATGGGAGGTTTTTTCTTTTCTTTTCCAATGAACACACACACACACACACAGTCATCATCGACATCAGTGTCATCTTTTCCCACTAGGGAAAAGTCTCCCAAAAAAAAAGTCAACAGTTTTTTAGCATCTCAAGAACGAAGGCACCATATCGCGGCGCACGAAAACGAGGTGTTGATTGAAATTTTAAACTTTCCATTTCTACAATCCCGAACCCACTCGGTTGTCCCATTGTTCGGTTAAGGAAAATGAAAAATAACACTTCACTTCCTGATCTTTGTGCTCCGCGGGATCATCTTCCCTGTAAGCAGTGGATTTGGCAAGCCTCCGGAGGGTGTAAATTGACACATTCGCCACACGTTATGCCACACAGGTTTGCAAACGGTCGGTGACAGGTTGCCAAATCTGGCGTAATGATTCCATCAATTCCTGGTTTGGTTTGAACCTTGTTAGCGGATGCCAGGCTTTGTTGTGCGCTATGCCGAAATCAACTTTCGTCGCGGGCGTTGGTGTCAGATTTTTTGCTTTCTATTCAACCTAATCCCTGGCTTTAAATTGAAGGTTCTAAGTTCGGGTACAACCCTATCAACTTTGTACCTCGCAATCCACATCCCACAGTTAACTTCCTAACCATCGGCCCCATGTCAACGAGCTCAGTAGACAGCCAGTGATTTATGGTTGAGCTTCCCTTCGCGAACAGAGGGAAGTTTACTGTCAAAGCATAAAATTTAAATAACTCCATCTAACACTATCAGCAACAGCACTAAACTTACAACAAGCAGCAAAAGAAGGTTTGTACCAACGCATCCATTCCGGAGCTAGAGCCCATTTGCTGTACTCGGCACCGAAACGTACCGACCCGGTCCATACATTACAAAACACATTTCGCGACGATTAACGACGCTTAATAGCGCATAATATTAGCTAATTCCGGAAGTTGTTTCGTGACGTGCCGAGCACAGGCCCTGTCGCACAGATTGCCTTGTTTTTGAAAGGATGGCACGAAAGATTAATTTCTTTCGTTGTTTTTACAACCGGCCATCATAGTTCTCGGGGCGCGGGAAGTTTTTCCCAGCCCTTCCACCAACTGTCTGTTGCCCTTTCGCTCTCGTCCCTTTTCCCTTCGAGCCATGGCTTTCGAAGCATTCACGCACTCAGGGCGTAAGTGAAATCTGCGGCAAAGTTCCGGCAATAACATTAAAAATAAAAGTAAATTTATTGGTAATAAAAACACATCTTCCCATCCATCGGGACACTGATGAGCCAGGGACAGTGGATCGGCCCGATGATAGCGGAAGGTGCTTGAGAAAGTAAATCTGTTTTTGATTTACAGTACGTTGACACTCGACGCAGTGCGTCGTGCTAAACGCTGGACATTGAAGCAGGCAAGCATTTGATACGATCGGACGCTTCCCTCGGTAGTGAGTTTTTCCAAGATAACAACAGTCGTACAGAACAGGGGATGAGAAACGATGAGAAGTGGACTTTCTTTACAACGTCTTACATCACGTACAGCCATTCGGATGCGGATAGCTCATCTTGCATTGTCCCTCGGGTTAAAGCAGGACCTTCCCTCTAGTCTCGTCCACACCGTCCAGCACCCAAGGCAGCAATGGCAACAAGATAAAAACAGAGCAACATTGTCACCATTTGATTGATAATTATGACAGCAATAAAACGAAACGATCGAACGATTTGGTTGCAATGTTTTTCGAAACGTTGCTCATCGCTGGCTCACGTTACTAACAGGTTGGGTGGGGTCGGAAAACACACAACGCTCGCTCGGGAAAGGGAGAACGTTAATTTTCTTTTTAACTAACCAAACCATTCGCCTCCCTAATCAGGGTTTTATCACACTTGCCCTTTCTGGTTTGCTTTGAGGAGAAAAGTATGCTCTTCCTAGAAGCTGACTCAGATTCCCTTTCTGGCTTGCTGACCACCACGTGCGGCAAACACTGTTTTCCCTGTAGCTGTATGTTTTATTCAAATCGGATTCCCGGTGACCAGTGATTGGGCTGGGGTAGCCATAATCCAAATGGTTAGCAAAAACGAGCAAAAGAAAATTGATGAAAATCGCCCACAGAAAAACGCCTTTTTCGTGCAAAAAATTGAGTAAACATGGTTTTTTCTTCTGACCAGTCGTTTTAATGCTATCAGCTTTCCTCAATAACTAACAAAATAAATATAAAAAACATGCAACTTCACATTCGAAGCGTAAAACTGACCGTGAGGACACGTGACTCGCTTTCACCGGGCACGCGGATAATGAAGCACCATTGTCTGCGTTTCCGCTCGAACGGGGCGAACTTGATTTAAGCGAACGCGGTTTAGGATTAATCAGTTGCACTATTGTTTTAATTCGCCTCCATTGTATTTGTGCTCGTGTTCATGTACGGTTGTAGGCGAGGTTTTTTTCTCCTGCGATACTTTTTTGCGATACATTCGTAGTGAGCGTACTTGTAGTGATTCTACTCGTAGAATGATTTATGCAAGTTTTTTTAAATATATTTTTGTTAAAACAATTAATTCTCTAACTAACCCAAAACCTCTACATTTCCCACAACTAACCATTTCTGTATTACACGCTAAAATGAAATGAAGGCCAATTTCCCAATTGCCTCAAAATTAATACCATTTCCTATGATACTTCGCTCCCTTCACACATATGCGCTTACCGTGTTTGAAACACATCTAACGATTCCACACACACACTCCACATAATCCAATAAATCTTCCTTGGCAAATTATTAGCTTTTACCATCATTATCAAAAATCTCACTCACGCATAAAGGCAAATCCTCGTTCGGTTTTTCCGATGTACATCAGTACATCCTCCCACAGTACAGTGCAGCATCGCCGAGCCGGAAATGCGACAGGGGAATACTTTTCCATAAATACCTTTATTATCGTACGGTCGGCGAAGAGGCGCGGTATGGTATATCTTCCCGAAATTAGCCTACAATCTTGAAAACGAGCAAACGAGTGCTATGGTAAGTGTGCCGCCGCCCACCTCAAGATTTCCTTCTACCAACTAACCTAACGAAGATTGGCATCGAGAGCGGCATATATCCTGTCACGATAGTCCCGGTGGTGGATGTACCTTTACCTTGGCTTGTTCTGGTTTGATGATGATCTCGTCGGTATGATAATGTATTATTATAATTTTTATGGTTTTCCGCGCATTACACAGCGCTGAAGATGCTGCACGAGTTCGTCGTGGGTAAATATTTAACATCACTCAAACCAGAGTCGCGGCCGGATAACCATTCGGGATGTTCAGTGTGGAGGACGCAATTTCCCGGACGCCGAAAACTCTCTCTTATTTTCGTGTTTTGTTTTTGGAGTACCGTGTTGAAAATGTTGTGAAAGTAAACCGCTAATATTTGCACCAACAATCGTTCGTTTACATCTTGCACATCGCTTGTATAGGACAATCAGGTATGTGCTTTCGACGGTCCTCGAACATATACGGCCTGAACTGTGTTCCCCCCTGCGTAAAGCAAACAAGACACTGATGAAACGAATGAAACATGCTAATCAGGTTTATTAAGACACTTTCCCCGTGAAGGACAATGCAGAGCACAAACGTGTCTTAACGCCCCTCATTAACGATCGACATTCGGCCGGATGCGGGAATGGAGTGTTGTGTTAGTAAGACGATCTTTTAATTTGACCTCGCAATGCCCTGCGGTGGAACGTGTATGCTGGCTGGCAGGGCTAGTATAATGGTAAAAAATTACCTTTTCACACTTTTACCAGCATCTTCCCGCAAACGATCCAGCCATAATGAGGTCTTGCGGCAATCCTGGCTGGTGTGTGATGGGCAGCAATCGTCGTAAGAAGAAAGCTGTAAGGATTCCCCCCCCCCCTCACACGCGAAAAGGAACCCAAAAGAAACAAGGGAGCGATGACTGCGAATGTCCCGATTTGTGACGTAGCTTAATCGCATTAAACGAGCGTACAAGTCGGCGTCGAGTGGTGTGCACGGGCCACATCTAATCGCTCGTGCGTAAGCAGTATTTCATAATTAATTTTCCTCGGATTAGTTTCCTGCCTTCTGATGCGTATGAGCGTTTACAGGCACTCATCTCCGGAAATCGGGCCACAGCGACCACCATTCTGACAGGTTATGGATATGTGGAAAACTATAACGCATGACATTTGCCAAAACTTGCCCGCGCAACAGAGCGAGCAGGACGAAGTAATGAGCTGCTCTGGTAGAATTGGCAGAAAAGGCCTCAAGGAACATCCTGACCGGAACAGACATTGCTAGGGGATGTGGGGGGGGCGGAAGAAAACCCCGTAGCTTGACGTTTCGGGCTAAAGTCGCTGTCAAAGTCAATCAGTGCGTAATCATCTCCAGAACGTACGAAAGCCCGGAAACTGCACTGGATTATGGCCGGTAAGGCAGAAAACTCGCATGATCGATTTTAATTAGAGCAATTCGTGACGGCGAACACTGCAACAGCGTACTGTCTGCGAACCGGTGGGAAAGCATTCGGTGACGAGATGGCACGATAATGGTACAAAGCGCACCCGGGCTTGATAGTTATCGTAATGAGCAGGGTCGTTTCATTAGGGGGGTTTATGATATTACCGATTTTGCTGCGTGCGTACCAGTTTGCGGACGAAATTGGATATAGAGTATTAGATAATTGTGCGATATGTGCCATGAAATGGTTTACATTTGCAAAATCTGTTATGTGTGTTATGAATACTTATTCGAAAATCGTTACAGAACTAGTTTGATTGCTTGCTTATACGATTTATGGTTTTGATAAGAAAAGGAAACACCTTAACAAATCCCAATCTAACATATTCATAATTAATCCTCGTGGGTTTGTTTAACTCTTATCAGGAAATGTGTGTTCCTTATGCATATTTTCAAAACAAATTATCACCAACAGATAATCCAATATACCTTAACGCTTCAGTACAGCACTACCAACCCATTACTCTTCAATCTTGCCAGCACAAAGCGTTTACTAACGTCAGCTCGTCTAAAAACGTGCACACTCATCAACTGCAGATTTTCTGCTTCAGTACACTCAAGTGAATGGGTTTGGATTAATTTGGAAAGTAAGAGAAACAAAAAAACCTGCGCAGAGTAATCATAAAATAAAAGAATGCCAAAGAAAGCCATTCAGGCGGAGAGTTAATTCTCTGTGTCCTTTCCCATTACACCCGATGATGAGTTTTGTTATCCTTCGCTTCGTGCCGGGTTTAAAGTTTGTCACTTGCGCCCGGTGTGCATTTGTCATTGAATTTTCACCAGAGTTCAAATTAAAAAAAAAACCCCAGAAAATCGGACGATATAAAACACCACTGCATCCCGTTCGATGATCTCCAGCTGTGTGGTCTTGAAGACACTCGAACAGTGGAGATTGTTTCCGATTTTAATTTCGTTTGTAATCCTTTCAGGACGAGTAAAAAATGACAGTATCATTGTTGATAATTATTTTTCTTTCTTTGACTTTTTTTGTGTTGTTGCAGCCAGCATCGTTCAGGACACTTGCTGCCGGCAGCTGGTAAGAGGTGTCCTCGTTTATCATCTTCGAAGGAGACTGTGTTGACCAGCGTAGAAGGGGTTCTCGAGAGAGAAAAAAAAAGCAACAAATTCTAATAGAAAAGGGAAAAGTGGTACTTAAGTGCACTTGCTACGACTGTCGCCTTGTCGTCGGGCATAGTTTGCAATTTTTGGAAGAAAAAATTTCCCTTCGCTGAAACGTTTAAAAAAACGAGACGGTTTTAATTATTTTTTTTAAATCCATCCTTTCATTTATTCATTTCCAGAAGCTCCTCGAAACGAGTTCGCTTCATACGGCAATGACTTTCTTTGATTAGATTTTTATTAAACGATGCTCATTCATCGGCCGCCCTGCTTTTCGTCCGTTGGAAATCTTCACACAACCAGCAGGACGACATCCGGACGACGTTTCAGCAGGCAGCGCATAGCATACAGCAGAAGATGGATTCCGAACTATAGACGCACCGTCGCTTGCAACCGTGTCTTTCGCACACCCATTAATCAACAACCGAGCAGCCGAGAAGGTTGATGCCGGGGCTGCCAATGTACGACAGTAACCCGACCATCGATAACACGGGCCAGAATGACGACTGCAATTTTTCACATCGTTTATATTCATTCGCTCGTAATTAAGTGCACGATTTGTGCCTGCACTCCTTCGGTTGATCCGTCTTTGGACGGGATGGGATGTGCAGACGCTATCCTAATGCTCCGCTATCGATCTTCATTCTGTCCGGTGAAAGGTGACAGGGTAATGAGAATAGAATAGTTGAGTGAGTAATTTCGACACGCTCGATGATTTCGTTGGAGGGTGGAGAGTAGTGTTTTGAGTTTAATAATAATATAATTATCGATAAAAATGTTTGGTTTGAGGATTTCTTTAGTTTAAATTGTTTTAAAATTATGTTTTACTCTTCAATTTTATAAAAAACAACCCCTAACCTGAAAGTCCTGGAAACCTTGGACTAGATAATGCAAACACACGCTCTAAATCTAGCCACTATTCCCAAACATACTCACCCAAACGACACCAAACACATTCTCAGTCCTTCCGGTTGTCCTGCCAAGCCGGTTGCTAGCGCGTGTGGGATAAACATCCTTTCGTCACCCTTTCGCTCACACGAACTCTGCCACCGCACGCGACACCGGTGTTTGGCAACGCCATAAAATTGGCGTGTGCATATTTCCGCATCGCTGGACACATTGGTAAATTCCACTTGTTTGGCAATATGTTCCTGCAGGGACTCGGGGACAGCATTCAGCCGCAAACTCTGGCGAACCACTCGATACGACGTAAGCGTGCCTTACCGGTGCACGTTGTTCAATAGACTCGGTCCAGCTTCGTCTTCTGTGATGTTTATGAACGGAGCTTAAAAGAGCAACCGTTGTTTGTCCATCTGTAAATCGTTGTATCGGCATTGGCTTTGAAATATTTCCGCCAAAAGCTGGCTGGCTTTTATTCTGTTTGTGTATTAGTTCTAAAGATTTCGTTGCGCTTCGGTTCGCAAACAGCGAGATTTTTTTTTTTCGCAATAATTTCCATCGTTTGATCTTTCCATTCATTGCCGTCCGATAGCGTCATGCATGTGGCCATTTGGCGATGGTATAAAGATTATTAGTACGATTTTTCTATTGCCTCTCTTTTCCTATCCCCGTTACTAGGATATGAAATTTCCTTTGATGTTTTATACACCACCATTTCCACGACAGGCAGCGAACGCGAAAGTACAGCTCGTTGAGAGGGTTAGCTTAATTAGGTTCGATGTTTGATATCCCGTTGACTTTTCCGGGACACTTTATCCCGTCCACACCACATGCACCGTTTTCGACCCTTTCGTTTTGGGGCATTCAAAAGCCTACTTTTACCTACGATAAACCCCTATGTACGGTGGACTGTTCCATCAATAATCGTAAAATTCAATCACCTACTTGATTCGTAGAATACCGCATCGCACCTAGAAAGAAAAAGGGCCACAACCACAAACACACCGTCTCTTAATCTTGGCAATTGCTAACGGATATCGCGTTCTCGACAAATGCCTCACGCTACCGATTCCACCAACGCACCATCCACCATCCATATGCACACACGAATCTGACATTACGAGTGCCGTTAAAGATGATTTAAATCTCGACAAGCGTACAGTCACAAACACACGCACAATGTTCGGCGCCGTAAACAAGTACCAAAAAAACGATAAACAGCAACTGCTTGGCGATGATGGCAACCACAGCCATTACGGTTTGAATGTCTATTTTCCGCTCCGATCTGGCGCAACAGGGGTGTGGATGGTGGCAGCTTTTCCCCCGGCGGAGCGAGCGTGTGTGTGTGTCACGAGCGGTGCAACACAAGTGGACAGATTTGCGAGCATATGTACAGACGAGTTTATCTTATCGGTCTTTGGTTCCAGCTAGCGGGCAGACTGAGACTGAGCCGGGTCGTGAAAGTACTATTCGAAGCGATTTCATCGATCGATTGGATGGTGTTTGTGTGTGCGGCGTAATGGTCTGTATTTGTGGTCCAGAGAATGGGAAAAAGAAAAACAAGAATTTCGTACAATTGATGGAATTCTTGCACCGGACCGTCGCTTCCATAAGTGATGCCGGTGCTTCAGATCATTAACTGTCAGTCGGCTATTGATCACCGCTTCAATGGTGCGTACAGCGAATCGCATTCATTCGCCAACCACCCCGATTGCGGTTCGAGCTGGTGGCCCCACGCAAAGGAAGCGTTTAATTGCACCACCCACTGCTGGCGGGTACCGTCAATGATTGCACAATGAGCGTACGGCCGAAGGACAATGCTACTGCTCAACAAATTATCCATCAATCGTCAAGTGCTCTAACCTCAACAGAAACACACACTGGTAGCAATTTCCAGGCATACCGAAGATGAGACGAGTTCTTTTCTGCCCATTTCGCTTCATTCGCGTGGAATTGAACTGTCAAAACATGTAACATTTTTCACGCATCATCGAAGACTCCGTTAGGCACGCGCTTATCCGGATATTTTCTGAAGCGAAGGAACGGCTACAGAGGGGCGGGGTAGGTACAGTATCTTAGGCATCAATTTCGGATACCATGTCTAGAAGCCATTACTGTTTGGTTGGGTGACGTAAACGACTATCATGTTTGGGATAGGGAGGTAGAAAAACAAAATATGAGAATCAGAACGGAGTATGACTTATAGAGGGAACTGTTGAAAAACTGCGCCACGCATCGTCACATATGCCTGTTACCGTGCGTAGGTTACATCACTATCTCCAGTTACGTTTCCCGAGGACATCCAAGGATTTCGTGTTTTTTTTTTCGCTTTCGGTGGTAAATCAATTTAAACGAGGGGTTTACTGACATTTATCATAGAAAATTGGTTTTTGTGTGTGCGCCAGCAGTATCTTTCGTTACTGTGAACCTCCAGCCTTACGACACAACCACAGTTTGGGGCTCCTTTTTTTTGTAACATATCAAAAACGATGTTTTCAAGCTGTGAAAACATAAAACGTAACAAATGGCGCTGGAGCTAATTGAAGTGATCGAATGTGAATGCTTGCCTCACTTCACAGGCAACTCCGGACACTCCGGAGCGATAAGAGCACTTTACACTGTAATTAAATATCGAATTAATGGGTACTATTATACCGGTCGAGCTTTTGGAGTGAGGATGACGCTACATGCAACCAAATGGACACTATGCGTCACTACTATCGGCTAGTTAACCCTCCGTTAATGTCCCGAAAGCATGTAACCGTTCAAAAAAAGAAATGGAAAAGGTTCCCGTTGGTCACAGAAAATGAAATTCATATTTTATTCGACCTTTACCCTGTTTACGCTATCCCGATACCATTATCAGGGTGTAAACATACGACAAATGGTGCGACTACAGTCACGTGAAAAAAGGTGCCTGTCGGTGCGCCCGGTTTTTTCCATCCCCGAAAGCATTTCCTACGGAGGCTGTGTTGCGGAATTTATCTAATTGTATGCGACCGCTCTTAAATCTAGTAAAATATGAGCAAATTATAGTGCGTTTGCGGAACACTTTTATTATCTCGGCAGACTCTCTCTCTCTCTCTCCACTTTACGTGTGGAGGTGGTGGATATCCTTGCTGGCGAAAGACTTTCAACAGTAGTGGTCGGTTTTGGTAGAGCAAATAAATTTACCACCCCCGGCTGCAACGTTTTCGAAATAACCAAAACTGATCAAACAAACCGATACTTGATGATTTTGGTAAATTGTAAAAAATACCCTCCGACAGACAGGCCGATTGGATGCGAGTGACCTGACGCAGAAAGAGTAAACATTTCATAAAATTCTAGACCGGAGACGAGAAGCGAACGTTGCAAGAGGGTGGCGTTTTTTTAGCATTTTTACTTCTGTGCTACCCATACAGCCACTATTCACGTCCATAACGATGACGAAAACGATGATGATGATGATGATGACGATTGAATTGATAAGAGGCCCCATTACTGTAACGGACGCACTGCTCCCACCAATTATGCCACCATGTTGATACAGTTAATAAATTGCTTCGGGGGAATGAGCCGAAATGTTCCGCCTCCGTCGTGTGCTTGTGGCGGACTAGTGCCCGTGAAGGATTTTTCGAAATCAAAGCAAACACTCACATGCAACGTGTGTCCGGTCATCGTAGATGGTTGCTGCTTTTTGTAAACAGTTGTTGTAAAACCACCGAAACCCTGCTAAGTACCTACATTGGCTTCGTTTAAGCAAAGTGGTTTTGCCATCTCGCTTACAGGAAATGTTATTGACATTTGAAGTACGCCGCAAGATGTCCGCAATGTCACGTCATTCACAGCCATAAGCTAGAGTTTTTCGCTTTTTTAATTTCAATGTGCGGAAAAATAGCGACAGCAATTAAATCAAATAAATTGTTTAAATTGCTTAGCGTTCCCTCCGGGCGGATCGGTTTCAAAAGGTAACTAATGTCACTGGATGGACGACACTTACACCAAAGTGAGCTATAAAGGGACACACACACACAAATGGAATCGCTCTTTCACGGCGATTAATTTTACGCATAATCGTGCGAAGGACAGAACGCACACAGTTTCACTAATTCTCATTACCATCAATCAGCAGCACTGAAGAGGCTGCTCCGAATGAATGCCGACAGTTTGTGTCCCTCGCGTACCATATGCCATTAACTTTCGCGGTGAAACGAAGAATTTTTATAAAATACGCGATTTGCGATTCACGGTTCTTGAATGGGCCGCATTTTTTTGTTTACGATCGAAAGAATGGGTGCGTCTTCCGGTGACCGTAAGTACTTGTCCTCATGACCACGAAACACTAATTAGACCAGTACGCGTTCAAATTTATGCAACCGTTCGGCCGTAGTCGTAGAATGTTCATTCCAGTTTTTTTTTATGGTTTTATTCCCAACATAAGCACCGGGCATTTCTATTCTCCGCAGCACCTAGACCAGCAGTAAACCTGATGGATGGATACATCGAAGGAATTCCAACAAAAAAAAAAGGAACTCAAGCTATCACCATGCTACCACACAGTTTGAAGTACAAAAAGATAAAAAAGACGTAAAATTCTGATTAACAAGATTGTAAATTACGCTCGTCCTCGTTCTCGGCGATACGGCGATGCAGAATATCCTTCGAATGCCCACCGTTGACCGTTGAAGGGATATAGCAACAAAAAAAAGAAAGGCCCAAGTAAAATGTAAAACCAAATCGCTCCATCTCCTTGGAAACGGATCGAGAAATGAAGGAGAAATTGGGTGGATTGTGTGTGTGCTTCTTCTAGCGGTGGAATTCAAATGAGATTGATTTAATTACTCCGTGCGCTACTCGGCAACTAGCCCGGGAAAGGTTCCCCGGGATTGGGCGCCGAAACGGGAACCAGCGAGCGCGGGATACGGAATGGGATTATTTTTATTCGAATTTTATTGCCCGTGGTTAATGAGCAAGTGGTTGATGATAGGGAACCAGCTCGCGTGAGCGCATTTAAAGTTTAATTTGATTAATGTCAATCGCGTACGCTCTGCGACGGTGAGGAGTCGTCTGAATGCTGTAAAAGTGATGCGGATGCTGTGGTTGTAATTAAAAATTCCAATCCTGCCCAGAAAAAATGGGGAACTAGCACGAGAGTAGAACACCGCTTCCAGTGCAAATATTCTAACACTTTCGCCCGCTGTCGATCGTGAATCATGATTTGTGGTGAAAGTAAGACCGAATGCTGCTAAGCCTGATTAGATGAAGGTTCCCTAAATAACACATTATTACTGTCATAATCACCCACTGGCCCCGGGAATCGCTGCTTGCACGGAAAGCTAATAAACAACAGCTTAAACTTGCTTAAAACACATTTTCCTTCCAAACGCTTCCAAAGTTGTCACAACTCATGCAAAATGGGTCCTTGGGAGTATAAATCGCCACCGATAGCAACCGCTAGCGGGGGTGTGGTGCTTTATCTATTCAAGAATATTGCCGAATTATGATAAAAACGTTTCGGTTCCGGCTGCTTTTGGATGTTCTGTGCGTCCGAGTGGCCATAAAATTACCATAAAAAGCCTATTTTCCGATCGCTCACTTCATTCGCACGGACAGTCCGGAAGAATCGGATCGAAGACGGTGATGCGTCAATGGGTGAGAAACGGTGGTTGGAGAAATTTGCCCGTTTTCCCTTCGATTAGCGGACAGGTTGATGAGCGGCCGTATCATACACCGAAGCAGTAGGCAGTCTGCTCACCACCAAAAATGGCTTTCCGTGCTGCTATTATCCTGTTTATCGGAAACCTGTAATTCAATACAGTCCATAATCGCATTGCGTTCGGCAAGGCAACCGAAGGGAATGGAATTATTTATTTTAAATTTTACCCATCATAAAGCAAACATTACGCTTTTCCCCCTAGTGTATTCATTTGACACACCGGGAACTTGTACGCAAAAGGAAACGAAAAACCTTCACACAAGGGAACCAACGGCACAAGGTTGCTGTTTTTTGGCGATTCGAATCGTGATTGCATCAACCGGAACTGGTCACGAAACGAGAGGCTCCAGCTAAATTTATTTGGCAGGATTCGGTTTTTTTTACAGCATCAAAATGAACATATCGAAATTCAATACTTCACTGAGCATTTTGGACCGAAGATATAATTTTTTGATTAACGTTCTTAAATTGTGACGAACCGCACGAAAGCAAAACCTTGATCCGGGGAGTTAGTGCTCTTGAGTGGCTTTCCCGTTTGATGTTGTCACCGGCACATATGGTGCTGGCTATTTTTTAAAGCTAAAATCCCCTCCAAACGTAAACCGCCAACCGGGTCGATTTGCTTGTATGCGTTTGTATTTCTTTTTTTCTTGCCAGTACGGAAATTGAACATAATGGAAGCAGGAAATTCAATTGCATATGGTGCTGGCTATTTTTTAAAGCTAAAATCCCCTCCAAACGTAAACCGCCAACCGGGTCGATTTGCTTGTATGCGTTTGTATTTCTTTTTTTCTTGCCAGTACGGAAATTGAACATAATGGAAGCAGGAAATTCAATTGTGAACAAATTGCACCTACATCATGGCTGAGGTTTTACAGGTTTCACTGGATTAATGCATTAAGCGCGAGGGAAAATGTACATTCTACCGTAAAGGTAGAAAATATTGAACATGTCCTTTAAATGCTCAAGATACAGTAAATCTGAGGCTCGTTTATCACGGCAGCTCTGGCATGTGAGGAGTCCCTGTATGTCACCGAAAAGAAAGCAGAATACTTGTTCTGAAACATTCATCCGCCTAATCCCGATACATATTTCACCTATTTTCCAATTCACTTGGGTATCCGAAAATTGAAATCCTTTTCCAACACCTTGCCTTCAAATCGAACGCACAACGCAACGGTAAGATTTATGGCACAAAGATTATGTTTATCGAATGCTTATAGATTGTTAACCATTCTCACGGCTAGTGTCCGTTGGTCTGTTTGTCTCCTTGATACGAAAATAAAAAAAAAACTCTCCCTTAAACGCTTTTCTAGCAAGGATATGTGAGAATTTCTCAGTGAAGCATCGGGTAGATAGCGTAGAGCAGTAAATAAATGTATGTATTTAGCATTTTTGGCAGATAAATAATATTCTGGATTTGTTTTCCAAATTCCCCCGGGGGGAAAACGGTTCAGTTCAGCTACCGTGTAAAGCATTGAATTCATCTTCTTGACGTCAAATATAGTGCTGCTTCTAGGGGTACACATATTTACGTAAAATATTTGAAATTTTTACAATCTATTTTTGGTTGAAATATTCAATTCTCATTGTGTGCCGTAAGAGATTCGCATTTTAGAAGGGAATCAATTCTTCGACGCAATAATTAACACATTTTTACGGATTACGAAAATGGGAAATTCTTGCCATTTCTTACCCGTTCCGCCATGGCTTTGTTTTACAGGAGATATTGTGCATTGGACGAAAATGCTAAAAACGAAACCATCCCGCAGATCAGAAGTTAATTAACGCACATTCTCGTGCGGCATCTTCCCTTGAAGCGGGGACGGGGTGGAAAATTTACGGTAAGTCCCTTGGCGGTGAACACAGGTTTTCCGGTAGATAAATCTACCCCGCCCAATAAAGCCCACCCAGCAACGGGTGCTGAGTTGCAAGCTCTAAATACCGCAAAACAGTGTTGGCTGCTTGGAAGGCAAAAAAAAAAAGGGTTAGCGATGGACGCCATCCAACCGAAGAAAGCGATTTAGGCTTAGCGAATAAGGGGGCTTTTTAACGGCCGTCGCTTCTTGCTGTGAATCGAATAAAAATCCTCTTAATCAGCGTGATATCGAAACGGGGAATACGGAAAAACTTTCCAACGAAGTACGATATCGAAGACGCAGCGAACGCATCCTTTCTTTCGCTTTTCCCGCCCAACGCTCCCGATCTCTTATCTGTGGGCGGTTAGTTTATGAGTGTCAGTGGGGCGGTTTTTCGTCCACCGATGGTCGTAAAGTTGGTGCGCTTAAGCGATTGTGGCGTGATTTGTTGAAGGAATTTTTAATTCTTATTTTAACCACTGTACTACCATGGTCCAAAAGACGTTCGTAGACGAGTAGTGTGTCGCATTGTAACAAGTACAACCCAATCGCCTGATGGCTGGTTTGTGTTAGGTGGATGCTAACCATCAAGATACATCGCTTAGCTTAGGATTAACGTTAACGAATAAGAAACGCAATTGGATTAGAGGTTTAAGCGTTAAATTTAAAACCGATTAGTTGATCCTGTCCCACAAAATGATAATCTCTAATACAATATACAAGATCTACCTCGTAACAATCCGTATATGAATCGGTTACAGAAGAATTAAAGTGTAATGGAGCAAATGAAATTATATTTAAAATCTGATTTAAAGTATTAATTTGCTGTTGATAAACCGCTACTGCCACCTAGCATTGACGACACACGAAAGGCCATCCGTCGGCTCAAGAACAACAAGGCGTCAGGTACCGACGGAATAGTAGCCGAGCTGATCAAAAACGGAGGTGCAGCACTCGAACAGGAAATTCATCAAATCATTACTGAGGTATGGGATAGTGCATCGATGCCTTGTGATTGGAATCTCGGCATCATCTACCCCATATACAAGAAGGGAGATAAGCGCAGAGTGCAGCAACTACAGGGATATTACGGTGTTGAATACCGCCTACAAGATTCTCTCCCTAGTTATACAAGACAGACTTGTCCCATTCGTTGAAGAGATAGTTGGAAACTATCAAAGAGGATTGCGAAACGGAAAATCAACCACTGACCAGATATTCACCATGCGGCAAATCTTGGAGAAGATGACGGAGCAGCAGCTACACTCCTACCATCTCTTCATTGATTTGAAAACCGCATACGATAGCATAACCAGGGTAAAACTATACGACGCAATGAGCTAATTTGGAATCCCGGCCAAGCTTACCAGGCTTATACGTATGACAATGACCAACATCACATGCCAGGTGAAGGTGGATGGAAAACTCTCAGGGCCCTTCGCTACCACCAAGGGTCTGCGCCAGGGAGACGGGTTTGGACTGGCGCTAGAGAGTGCCATCCGAGACTCGGAGGTGAAAACTTCGGGGACCCTTTTCTATAAGTCACTCCAGATCTTGGCATACGCTGATGACATAGACATCATTGGTTTGAGGCTCTCCTATGTAGCAGAAGCTTACCAAAGGATCGAGCATGCGGCACTGAACCTCGGGTTGGAGATCAACGAGGCAAAAACCAAAATGATGGTGGCACCTCCAGCGGCCCTGCTAACAAATACTGATTTACGCAGAGGTGATATACAGATAGGTGATCGCACCTTCGAAGTCATCCAAAACTTCACCTATCTGGGTTCAAAAGTCAGCACCGCCTGAGGAAACTTCTCCACTCAAAATACTTGTCGCGACGGACGAAGCTGGGACTGTACAAAACCTTTATAGTCCTAGTACTCACATACGCCTCTGAGACATGGACTTTGTCTAAAACTGGCGAAACCCTCTTAGCCGCGTTCGAGAGGAAGATGCTCAGAAGGATTTTTGGCCCCGTATGTGTGAAAGGACAATGGAGGAGCCGCTAAAATGACCAGCTCTACGAGCTGTACGGTGAACTCACCATCGTGTAGCGAATTAGGTTCGCCAGGCTCCGGTGGGCTGGTCATGTCAAGAGAATGGCACCGGACGACCCAGCCCGTAAAATCCTTTTAGGCCGTCCACATGGACAGAGGCAGCGTGGTAGGCCCAAACTGAGATGGAGTGATAGCGTTGAAGCGTCCGCCAGAACGGCCGGGATAATGGATTGGCAGACGACGACGCTAGACCGTGAGCGGTATCGAGGATTGTTGCTGCAGGCCAAGACCGCGAAGCGGTTGTAGCGCCTGATAAGTAAGTAAGTAAGTAAGTAAGTAAGTTGATAAACAGATGAAACAGATAGGGCGGCCCGGTGGTAGATGCGACAGCGGCACCGGTCTTCACACGGTAGGACCGGGGTTCAAGTCTCGTCTGGGCCGTTCCCCCATAGTGAGGACTGACTATCCAACTATGCGGTAACAATAAGTCTAGTAAGCCAGAAATGGCAGGCATGACAGGGCAAACAGAGCACCAATATCTAAAAATTATCATCATAAAATTCACCTGATGCTATATCAAAAACATGTCTTATCCGTTCATTGAAACAAATAACTTCCAGGAATAAAAAACTTAAGCGTTTCCTCCACAAATGTCAGCGGAACATCTGAAAACCTTTACGAACAACACCAGCTGCTAGCAAGTGAAAGCGCATGAAAAAAATACAATTTCAGTTCCAAAAGGCAACCGATTAGTGAAGCAAAAAAACAAGCCTTCCGAAAAGAAACAAATATTCAATAAAGCATCCGGACTTTCTTATGCAAATGATATGCAAATACCCCGGGAAGCACAGAAGAAAGGATTGTAAGCAAATGGCGAAACAAAAAATGCCCGAAACAGTAACTCTTTTTGCATTTTCTAATTTTAATTTCACTCATCACCCCATTCTTTATCGGTGGGCCGCTTTTGCGCAACTGATATGATTTATGCGCTCCCACACAAAGCAAAGCAACCCGTACACAGTGTGTTGGTGGAACTGTTAATTAGTCCCCGGTGTACCTAGTCACGGATTACGCCGAATCCGTTGGTGGTGTATGGTTTAAAGTTTTGTAAGTTTTTTTTCTTTTGCGCTTCCCATCTTTCGAATTTCGAACATTGTTTTGTGATAAAATTTGTTTTCTCATTCAGCGTGTTGTATACTTTTTTTTGTTATCGGTGGTCTTCACCGGGCAAAGGATATACATTGTTTGTTGGCCCTCTAGGCACTAATTCATTCGCTAATTTGCTTCCCGATACACGGTTTACGCGAGCGGGATAAACATTAGAAGCCACGGAAAAGGGTTGAATGGCAACAGTTGGTGCGTGACACGATTGGTGGCAGTTCGGGTATCAACATTACAATTTTTTTCCGTGTTTTTATTTCCTCATTCAGCATCTCTTTTGTTTCGATTTAAGAAAAAAGTTACCCTTTCCGATCGCTTTCTTCTATAAAGTACTTTATAGTTTACTCTGTTTTTATGCCATTGTCACTTTTGTTTGTGCATTGTTATTTTTAGCTTATCCTTTTTTGTTCACTGTTTACGTTAGTCTTTTCGTTCTAATTTTCCACCAATTGATTCTTCAGCAAGAATGCGTTTAGCAGGAACAAGAAAAAAAACAGTTCTACCCAAAACACAATGGCGAAGCAGTTGATTGGATTTTTCCTATTCTTGCTCAACAGTGCCAGCTATTTAGCTTACATGCGATGCTGCAGTGAGCACCACTCAAGACACTCTTGCTCCTGTCAACTCGCTTCCGGCCACTTAGCAAAAGGGTGATACCGGATTCGCCCGAGGGCTCGCGAGCGCGGAAAAATAGGTTTGAAAATAAATCAACAAATGCCGGCGAGAACCTGGGATGAAAATGCTCCCCTACTGTGTGTACGGGTGGGGGAGTACATGTTCGTACCCCGCGCGGAAACAGGACATACGTTTGTGCTTCCTTCCCATATGCGTAATGCCGCCAAACCCGCTCCGCTTCGATGCTGTCAGACGGGCGGGATTTATGTCATTCGCGACCCGGCAGCTAGAGGAACTAGAGTTTTCCTCAGCGCAATTTTCTTCCCCAACTCCATTCTCAACCTCCCGTAAATAGGTTGGGCGCCTTCTTTTTCGCGACTTTGCCACAAACAAATAAATAATCGAATCGCAAATAGCGAAACACATCATTCGCAATGCCACTGACAGCACAACAATGTGGAAACGCGCCGCCAGAGCGTTCGGCTAAAAGCGAACGAAAGTCAAATTAATTTCCGGCTCCCAGTACTCACGGCTGGAAAGGGCCGAAAGTAAAAGATTTATGGCCACCTATTCGTCTACAGGTTGGTGGATCCGGCGAGTTCTTTCCTATTGAACCAGAATCGGGAAGCGTTCGGATAAAGGCCGTTCCGTTGATGGTGTAATCATGTGACGGTTTTCGTACTGCTGAGCAACTGAACAGGATCGACTAGATTTTTGCTGGAATGCTGCTGATTAAACGATATCCACCCATCGCTGACACATTTAAAAGGCGAACGTAGCGAAAAGTGTGTGTGCGTTTGCCCCGACTACCCGGGTTTGTTTTACAAACTTATTTAAATATTGTTTCACTCCTCGGAACAAGAGCATCGTCGGCTCTGGCGGACGAACGGTTTTCATTTGATTTAATCCTTTCGTTTAGTGCGCGTAAAGTCAACCTCGAAACAACGAACTGAGAGATAATTTAATCTTGCTTAATTAAAACGACCCGCACTTTATTTGCACAGATGATTGAGATGAACATAATTTTATCATTATCTTTAAGGGTGGAGGGCAATACTTGCTCTCCCGGCACGCCACAATGGTTTAGATTTTTCAACCCGATCCGAAAGCCACGATTTGGCCACGAAACCGTACCATAACCATCCGTACCAAAGTTGCGTACCCGACCCCATTTACAAACGCCGACGAGCTGCTGCCACGCAAAGATTACATCAAACGACTTGGACCGAAAAGTTGAGCACCGAACACTCCTCGCACCGCAGAGTTTGCACATAAACCGTCCCGGCGGACGCGAGCCAATCACTTCACTCCGTGGTGTGTCACTGAATGTGACGCGCAAGTATGACGCTTTCCCCCTTTGGCTTTGCCACTCGGAATCATATTGCCATGCCAGTTTATGGGTTTGTTTGCACTTTCACTCGGCACCTTTTGGGTTGTATTTTTGACGCCCTTTCACCCCCTCCCCCCCAGTTTGGAAAATGTTGCTTGCGGTTCTCGGGAAAACTGAACGAACGGTTTCTTTTTTAACTCTTTCCTTTTTTTCCAACACACAAACGCTGTACGGAGAGGTGTCGGTTAGATTGGTTAAGCAAATAGCAAACAAATATCACTCGATTTTCGTCCCTTGCGGACGCTAGGATCGGGGTGGTCCCGCGTGCTTGGGAGAGATTTTAATTAAAGCCGTCTTCCGCTACCTGTCAAGAACAAGCGCCCTGCCCGGAAATGGTGCCGTGCAGGGCGCGCACTGATTGTAACGAGCTGTCAGGAAACCAAGATGACAATTAGCTGCTCGCTTTTGCGGCTATGTACAACACGCGCCCAAACGTCCACTGCGAATGCGATGAAGATGCGTCACCGCGTGGAACTGTACACCCGAAGAAGGTTTAGGAGACGGGGTGGGGGGGAGGAATGGGGTTTAGTGTAAGGAGTGAAGTATGAAATTCAAGAACATCTGCTGTAATGCAAGGCAAGGATCCATTACAACCTTGTGGCCAAGCAATGTTGGGAATATTTTAAACTACTTGCAACGAGTGAATGGCGTACACTTAAACTGGCACTTAAACCCGCTTATTTGGTCCTAGAGGTGCGAATTGCAACACTTGCATTACATTGTGGGAGCAAAATTGAATCGATCGATTTAATCACTTTATTACACTCATTTGGTAAACATCAAGATATCAGGTCTTTACGCTCAAGAATGTTCCGTCTAAAGACATGTAACTTCAACTTAAGTATATTTTAGTAACATATGCATTATAAAATAAAGAAGTAGCATTGAAAAACTATCATTTAAATAAAGTTATAACCTTACAAAATGCTTTCCCAATATATTCACTTTGTGAGGAACATGAGCATCAGCTTTCTAGTGTATAATCAATTTTTATGCGTTACGGATTATATACCGCACTAATAATATACTAAACCGATTCAATCAAACTGCTTGTCTAGCATAAGCTCTATATAAATCCTCCCAGAAAACCATCCGCAATGGTCAGTTATCTCTCGATGGCACAGAAACAGTTCCACCAAATGGATCAAGGACTAGACCGTATCATCGCGTTTCTTAGGCGCCCCTTAAAACTGTTGGGCTTGGACGTGCTTGATTCGAACTGGAAACTAACTCCCCTCACGATCGTCACTATCAGCATGTTTATCCTGCAGCATTACTCAAGTGCTTGGTTTTTGATGACCCATCTCGACTCGTTCGTTCTGTTCACCGAATGCTTCTCGACATCGGGCGTCGGGCTGGAAATAGCGATACGGATGGGGCTACTCCTCTATCACCGCGAATTGCTAAATGAAACGATAGAGATCATCAAAAATCAAAAGTAAGTGGCGTAGATCAATCTGTGGCAGTAAACGCCATGCTAACACCATCTGTTCTGTCCGAACTCGAAAGCAATCTTTTCAGAAGAAGTGAAGCCTTCATACAACTTTCGAACGAATTCAACAAAATCGTGTCCGTATCGGTGCACATGATCGCCGTCATCTATATGTCGACGATGATCTTCGAGCTGACTCCGATCGTGTATCCCGATCCGAATAAAAGCAATTTGCCACTGGCGATTTATATACCGCACATCCCGCACGACGTTGCACCGTACTGGCACCTAAACTACGTCTATCACACAGTGCTTAACTTTGTATGTGTGATGTTTCTGGTCGCGGTCGATGGTACACTCGTTCTGTCCATCCTGGCGGCCGTCTACCAGATTAAGGGGTTGAAGCTGTGTCTCCAGGAGCTCGATACCGGAGCAGAGCAGACCGTCCTACATCGGGAGCTTGTGCGTATCTGTCAAACGCATCAAAGCATCAAGCAGTTTATCCGTCTGCTGGAGCAAACGTACTATCTGGATCTGCTGATAGACTTTGGACTCGTCTGTCTGATACTGTGCATGGGGTTGAATGTGATTGCCGTTGACATAATGCAACCGATCGGGTTCTACCTGATATCGGTCGCTTTTCAGCTGTTTCTGCTTTGTTCCTGCGGCAATCTGCTGTTGATCGAAAGCGACTCCCTGTCGAACTGTGTGTACTCTATCGATTGGCATGTAATGCCCTTGCCGGAGCAAAAGATGCTAATGTTTATGATTGCAAATGCACAAAAACCGCAGGTGCTGAGCGGCATCTTTATGCCACTGATCATGTCCAGCTTTATGTCGGTAAGTCTTGTTTCGGCAAACGTGGTAGAAAAAGAATTTATCTAGCATTTCTCTTCAACGCAGGTGATAAAGGCGAGCTATTCGTATTTCACATTGCTACACTAAATGTGGCGAGTAATGTAAAGGATAAACATTTTGCTATCTTACGCCGTTTTCAACACAAGAACATTGTTGCAGATATAAGCTTTTATTGTCGTAAGTGCACTAGCGAAAATAACAACTACGCTTCAGTGTTAATGAATCATTGCTAGAGTTAAGTAACCCGCACTCTAACAAACTTAATCGTTTCATTTGTTATCCTTGTTAAGCCATTAAGCCATTCCATCTACCTTGACGTGTGGTACGGCAGCATGCCTTTTTGGTACGAGAAAAACTAACTGCTACTTAAAATCTGTGCTAGTATGTTTCTGTATTCGTTAAACACATTATCGTTCCGGATCAATGTACCTTTCAGCATCATTTATACGCCTCAATGAAGTATGGTGAAGTACGAGTAAGCTGCTCGGCATACCTGTAATCAAAAAGTAAGCAGTTACTATGATCATCACCTCCAAACATCTTAAATCACATACCGCCACGAACGAAGTCATGTTCACTGGCATAAACACAGCACTCATCACACATTCCGGTTGAGAGTTTGCGAGCAAAAACAGAATCTTCTTCTGCTGAGCGATGGTGAGCCGGTACCACTGTATCCCGTAAATGCAATCCGGTAGACGATCGTTGACAATGAGCAGCACGTTGCAAAACAGGCAGATCGCTAACAACTGGGTAACGGAGGCTAACAGCAACGGATAGATCGAGTTCCTCGGCTGAGCGGCGATCATATTCAAGCACATACAGATGATGAAACAGATCATACCGAACACCGTGAAGAAGTGCATTTCAAACGTACGGTTTATGAGCTCCGCAAACCGTTTCATGTCCGTGTGCAGCACGATGATACGGTCCAGGTACGAATCAAGGTGTTCCGTCTGCTGCCATTTCGACTCCGCAATCTTCACATCCAGGTCCTTCAGCATTAGCTCCAGTGCACTAATCCTGGTGCACATGTTGATCAATGCCAGTATGATAACCCCATCGATCGGGGCCAAATGGTGTATGCCAATAACATTGAGCATGATGTGATGCAGATAGTTTAAGCACCAGAACAGAAGATTTTCATCCGGCGGTAGATACGGTATGCGAAACGCCAACGGCAGGCTAGCCTTACGCGGATCGGGCATAATGATGGGTCCCAGCAGAAAGAACAATGAACCACAGTACAATGCGTACAGCAAGCGATAGAGCAACAGTATCCGCTTCGTCGCTCGCTGAAACAACTGCTCCATCCGATCGTCTTCGGTGGCACCGTACAAGATACGCTGGTCACGGATCTCCTTAACGATTTGTCTACACTGGTCCCGCTGGCAGAGATAGAAGTACGAACGAATAAATACCTGCATGCCGGTGCAAGCCTGCGTGAAGCTCTCGAATACGATCTCTAAATGTTCGTAGTACTTGCCGACCGAGAACGCTGTCAAAATCGGCATAAAGCCAATCGCGACGAATACTACGATGGTTCGGAGGGATAAACGATAGTCCGGTTTAAAAATGTTCAACTTCAACACCTCCATGTGCTTGGCGATTAGCGCAATCAAGCGTTCAAAGTTTGCGTCACTCGTACTGAACTTCTTCATGATGGAGCCGAATCGCCCGAAAACTGCAGCTGCCTGCAACTGTGGCTTTACTTTTATAGTGAACCTCGTATGAGTTTCTCATGAGAATATGCACATTGCTTGAACGTTGGGAACCGTTACCATGCGATAGCAGGTGTGATGCATACCATACATCCTGTGTTCCATCCTAGGTTCCACTCCTTCCTTTTCGTTAACACTTATCGACCCGATGCAAATAAATCACCACAATCACGTGCCACCACTAACAAGGACGAGTAGATAAATCATCGCCAAAGTATTGCAACACGCACAAAACAACGTTGCCTGTGTGTCACAGGACACGAGCACTGCGTTAGATATGCCATTCATCTGCCACCGCCAAAATAGAAGCCTTAAGCGACTCGCATCTCGACGTATGGCACCAGCAACCACCATGCCCGGGTGAAAGTGTTCCGTTTCCCGTTCCGGAACTCCCACGGTTCAACCAGGCGTTAGATGGGATAGAAAGTCGTAATTAACAATCGTGTTATCGCGATACAGCATCCTTCAACCGCTCAACCATGGCGGACGGCAAGCACAGTAAAAAAGGGTTAGAAAAAGAAGGGCCTTTTACTTCCTTCGTACCGCCACCCTACAACCCTTTCGAGCACGGTACGGAGGATGTTGATACACATCGCCCAACGCGGGAAACGGAAGAAAGAATTTCACATATGAATAAATAATCATGACTCATGACGGGTGGACGTTGAGGGGTTGTTTGGGCTCGTTGGGCGTACCGTGACGTTTCGTCCCGCAGGGAATCAATCGCAATTTTCCTACTTAACAAAGTTGGTTCACTTTGGCACAATGGAACGAAATAAAGGGAGAATTTTAAGGAAACAAAACTGTTGAAAAATTGTACATATACTAAAAGACATTAACATTAGGTTCCTCAAGGACTAAGCCAAATTTTTGTTTTGAATGTCTTCGAATTTCATTAATATCGATATCATCATTAGCATATAGGGTATTAGAAACTGTTATACACTTCTTTAGTGGCATTTTATCCTTTACACTAAAGCACATTTTCCCACCATGCTCCCGGAGCGGGTTTTTCTTCACGCCAGCCCACACAATATGGCACCGAAGCGTATGATGCTCGTCTAGTGAGTGTCATGCAAAACTTTTCTAATTTTATTTCCTCCCAAGTGTGCGTTTGAACGTGTGTGAGTGCGTGAAAAACTCAATAGAATTGAATGCCGGATGCTGAGGCAAACACATCTCGCGGCCAAACTTGATTCTTACTTATTTATGAGTTTTAAATGGAAGAAAGGGTGAGCCAACTTGAAGATGCGTTGGAGAAGTGGAAAATAGTGAAAATTCTTGTCTTGATTTTTACAACCGATAAGCAATCGTAATGAATGACTGGGTTGATATGTAGGAATGAAGTTAAGATACTGTAATGGAAGAACACTTTCAAGGCAGTGGAAACTGTCGGATCGGAAAAGTGAAAGTCACGCCATTCAACGAGTTGATTGATCGGATGTGTAAGAAATGGGTAAAAAGAGAAGGTTGGTTGAGTTTTTTGGAAAGTTTGTAAGTAGATAACATTACTGAAAAAATACTGAATTATTATAGAAAAGATAGCTGAATCATTCCATCATCCTTAGACACACATAAAAATAACCAATTTCTACCCTAAATAGCATAATCCAACGTTCATTATTGAGCAACTTTACTCTTGGTAATCTAAGCAAATCGCTCAATACCAATCTTGACTTTTGGCAACGCGCCTTTTCCCCTTCAATTGTCAAATCCTTCGTACCGCGCATAAAGCTTGATGAATAAATAATAAACATTTCCGGTGCAACGCGCCCATCTCAATCGCGAACGAAAACAGCCAAAGAAAAATAAAGAAAGTCGTCCATTCAACGCCCTTCTAAAGGATGTAATTCATATAGTTAACTCATACTTTTACAGGGAGCTCTGTATGGCGGTATTACTGGCTTGCTCGTGATGATGTACATGTGTTATAAAGCGCAATATTCGATCGCTTCGGGCAGCAGGACGTTCGACACGAAACCTGTATCGGTAGAAGACTGCCCATATGAGTATGCGTACAATTCAACTACTGGGCTAATGGATGCAGCGTCCGAGCTCGATCACGTAGAAAAGTCAATTTATCACATGTCATACATGTATTTTACGCTATTCGGAACGAGCGTGACATGTCTGTCAGGCACGATAGTAAGTTTTCTCACGAAGTTGCGAGGAAACGATCGTCAGCAGTCGATCGATCCGAAGCTGTTAGCACCGTGTATTAGAAAAATGGAATCTGGTGGAATACCACTTACATTTCAAACAGCACCGACAGAAAACAATCAGGGTGAGACGAGTGATGTTGCTTCGAAACATCTCGAAGAAGGATGAATTGTAAAAACTGTCGGAATTAGGATTTCGAGAGAATCGAAAATTTATTATCCACATGTTTGAAGGTAGAAAGGATTATTTGGGTAATAAAATGTTCAACAGAATGTGAAGTATTGACATCAACGGTTTTCTCACAATTAAGCTTACTTGAAATATTTCAGAAAGAAATATGGCACAACAACTGAAACAAACGATCGCTTTTGATAGCTTTTAGACAGTGTCTCATATTACCCCTTATCATTGTAATTTTTTTTGGTAACTGAGGCGTAAATGAAAACCTTAGTTCATTGAGTGTTATCAGGTTGAACGGGTGTGATTTAGTTGGATCGTTCACTTTACCAAGAGTTCTTCAGTTGGGTGCAATTATGGCAAGTGTTCGTTTGTCGAATAGTGACAGTGAGGATGCATTGCAGAATGCGAATAATATTTCCAGGCACACGATCGACTCGATAGGTCGATCGTTGCAACACTTCGATTGGCCCGACTATGTAGTGTTCGTGTGGATGCTGGTGAGCTGCATCATGGTTGGAATCTTCTACGGGTATAGGAATCATCAAAAATACCGAAACGGTGGACAATCGAGCGGTAACGAATCAGAAGCTCAGGATTATCTCGTCGGGAGTAGAAAGATGCAGATTTTTCCTGTCGCGGTTTCATTGGTGGCAAGCTGGGTATCAGGTGTTCCAATGCTGGGAACTGCTACTGAAATATACCTCTACGGTACACAGTTCTGTTACATCGTGTTTTCGATGTTGCTGGCAGGAGTTCTAATGCACAAGCTTTTTTTGCCGGTATTCCATGAGCTGCAGATAATGTCCACATTTGAGGTAAATAATAGGATTGAAAATCATATAAATCCACTTGTACGATAGACACAGACTGACTGACGGTGAATTCTATTTTACAGTATCTCCAACTTCGCTTCGATTCGCGGATGAGACTGTTAGGATCTATTCTTTTTACATTGGCTTGCGTACGTATTTTAAGTCAGAAAAAAGCATGTGCTGAATTGTGATTGTACATCCACGCTTAATATTTCACAGCTGCTTTGGATGCCTATTGTTCTCTACGTTCCTGCTTTGGCTTTTAACCAAGGTATTCGATGGCAGGGATGGTAAACTTACAGAGCATCTTACGTTTTTTTTTCTTTCTCCGTACCAGTAACTGGGTTTAGTGTTCATATTACTGCAGCGGTGGTTTGCATTATCTGCATGTTTTACACCAGCATTGTAAGCAGAAGGATAACAAGCGGAATTTCAGCTTGACTATAATCGTATCAACTTTCACATTCTTAGGGTGGTCTGAAGGCAGTTGTTTGGACGGATGTGATTCAGTCCGGAGTAACGTTATTGGCTTTGTTGGCTGTGCTGATCAAAGGAACGTACGATGTCGGAGGACTAGAGAAAGTCTTGGATCGAAACATTGCTGGCGACCGACTGGAAGCTCCAAACTTTGATCCGAATCCAACACTACGTCATTCTTTCTGGATCATGTTACTAGGAGCACCCGTGTGGGTATGTGAAGGGATAGCCTGCAGTCAGGACATGGTTCAGCGGTTTTTATCTCTACCTACTCTGAAAGATGCTCAAAAAGCCTTGAAAGGGTTTGTACTGGGCTGGATTTGTGTGAATGTGATATTCTTCATGATCGGTATGCTCGTGTATGCTACGTATTATCAGTGTGATCCCCTGACGACACAGTTGGCCAGAGCAAAGGATCAACTGTTACCATTGTTTGTGATGGAAACGTTTGCAGCATACCCGGGCATGACTGGAGTGTTTGTAGCAGGTATCTTTAGTGCGGCTCTCAGTTCGTTATCATCGGCATTGAACGCACTCTCCGCTATCACGTTAGAAGACTTTTTCAAACCATACAGTAAGAAGCCACTGACAGAAAAGCAGATCCACTACATCATGAGAGGCTCTGTGTTGGTGTTCGGTGTGTTGTCAGTATTGCTATCTTTGTTGGTAGAGCATCTTGGTACGGTGATGCAGTTAGCAATGACGCTAAGCTCTGCTTCTGCAGCGCCATTGCTTGGGATGTTCGTAATGGGCATTTTAATGCCTTGGGTCGACGGGACTGTAAGTGTTTGGCAGTGATTAAAATATAAATCTAAGGAAAATAATTTCGCTAACAGGTTTTTTCTAACCCGCAGGGAGCTCTGTATGGTGGCATTCTAGGACTGTTAACAATGATCTACATGTGCTATAATGCACAATATTCGATCGCTTCGGGCAGTAGAACGTTCGACATGAAGCCTGTATCGGTAGAAGACTGCCCATATGAGTTTACTTATAATGTAACTTTAACCGAGCTAAAAGTGGATAAAGAGTTGGAGCAGATAGGAAAATCAATCTATCACATGTCATACATGTATTTCACGCTTTTCGGTATGAGTATAACTTGTCTGGCTGGGACAGCAGTGAGTTTGCTTTCGAAGGTAGGTGGCAGACGACGTCAAGAAACAATTGATCCGAAGCTATTAGCACCGTGCATTAGAAAAACGCAGTCAACTGGAACTACTCTTACACTTCAAACCGTATCAACAGATATACAACGAAACGAGGATATTAAAACTAACGCCCAATGATAGAAATAAATGTAGAATTGTCAAATATGCTGTAAGTTATTTTCAATCCATTAACTTAGGAAATGACTAGCTGTACGAAGGACAATGCCACTGTCGGATGTTTTCATACAATTCTTTCGCGCACTTTGCATGCGTTAGATTTTAGCGTGGTAAGTACGAACGGTTTATTATCTAAGGACAAGAGTTTTACGATAAACTTACTGCTGACTATGCATACGAATGTGTAAAATTAGAAAGGAAGGCTAACCTGCTGCGATTTGCTGGCCTAAACGAAGATATCAACATGATACATCTTTTCGATTTCCCCATCGATCCAGTCGCGATAGTGAGGAACATTGACGTAAACTCCCGGCACACCTTGTGTACCACACTCGTACCCGAACGCGACCAATCCGACCACGTAGTATTGGTTCTCGGAGTGTGGTATTGGACACACGAGCGGAGATCCACCGTCACCACGACACGCATCCTTGCCGGACTCGCCACCAGCACACAGGAAGCCCTGATGCAACCGGAAGCTTCGGTTTAGCAGATGGCGACGAAGTACCCGTTGGCAATGGCCGTTCGGTACGATAGGCAACTTCGTACGCTTGAGTACGGATGAGTTACGACCACGCTCGTCTTCACCCCAGCCGGTGAAAAGGCACCGCTTGTGATCGAAGTTAGCGTTCTGTGGAGGCAAACAGGCTATACCAACTACCTCCGTGAAGTCGACATGCTCGTCCAGGAACAGAATTGCGATATCGTTTAGCAGTAGTTCGCTGTAGAACTGCGGATGCGTTACGCTGGCTATGACAGCTCGGTCTTGTGGAGGATAAATCTCGACCATGTGTTCAAGATCCCATTCGCCCAGGCGAACGCGCAGTTCGTTGCTGGTACGATTCTCAATACAGTGTGCGATCGTGATGACTACCTTCGAGTGAACTAGTGTGCCACCACACAGGTACAGCTCGTATTCGGCCTGCGCGGTGTACACGAACGCCATCCAAGGGAATTCACCTGCAAAAGATAAAGATTTCATTTACTCGAGAGACAATAACACTCTTCTTTGATAAAAAAAACTCTTTTGCTTGAAAAAGTGCTCACCAAGTATAATTGGAAAGATGGTAAAACAATATGTTCAGATATAAAAATCATGCAAAATAAACAAAGTTTACATAGCTCAAAATATTGCTACAAGCTCGTAGCACTGTCCCTAACACAGCGCTATTCTATCCATGGATGACAATTGTTCGTGGTCATACGGTAAACTTTTATACCGGTTAGGGCTATAACATTTGTGACACTAACTCTTGCCAACTTTATGCCAAAAGTTCCCCATAGCTCATCCCCTATACCCACCATATTTGGCGCGCGTTTTATCCTTCTGCTCGACGTGTCCAATGCCATTGTTATTACGCGCTGCACATACGATTTCGTTCTCGTCTGGTGCTTCGGTGTCCTGAAAACAAAATGGAAACTATTAGATGTCGCTGGTTTTTGTAGCGCGGCATGTACGAAAGAAGTTCATGCAGCAAAGGTACCGAAAGCTTCTAAAAGTCAAGGGTCATTTCCGTGCAAAAAAAAGTCCACATTTTGGCATTTGTTTTGGCGATCGGGTTTGTTTTCTTTTTTTTTTAGTTTTCTTTTGAGGTCTCCTTGAAACTCGAGCCCATCTTATCAACATTCGCAAATGAAGCGCTTGTTCTACATGGTCGTAAGGTTGGGTGCTATTTGCCTGTCCATTCACACTCTCCTGTAGAAGCAATTGTACTACGTGTTTTTTTTTGTCGTACGAGCAAAGAATTCATTCGCATTTACACATGTAAAGCTAATGTCTAAACACTACCTCTGCTTACCGGTGCACGGACGATACGTTCGAATGGACAACACTTGAGATGTGGCAACCGGCACTCGTCGGAGCTAGAACGATCGAAACTTGATACGCTGAGATTAAAGAGGATCACGATGGTGGCAGATCATGATCGGCAAGAGTTGGTATTGTTTCACTGTCGTCCCCACCCAACAAGAATTACCTGAAAAAGTCCAGATGCACCTCATCGTACACGTTGACGCTGACGGGACGACATAGTTCTGGCAGAATGCAAAGTCCTCCACTGCAACGCTGTGATGACATGGAAATGCAAGGCAGTGTTTTGATAAGTGTCAAAACGGTGGATAATACTTTGAGTTGATCATATACTCTAGTGGATGGTTCGGTTGCTTGTATAGATGCGGGTAGTCGTTGGTGGAGCCAAAGCAGCAGTAGCAGAAATCCCGACCGTACCGGCATCGATCTGTTCACTTTGAAATTTTGATACTTGAGCGAAAGGGATGCACTGCAGTGCACAAAACCACACACCGTCACATAAACGACCAACGGCCCTAACGAACACACAAGACCAGCTGGGCAAGACTTCCGAACGCACACTGCACTTATTTCTCACGCTATTCGATCGACCGTGGCTTATCAGCTGCTGTGTGTATATATGCCGTTGTTTCTCGACTACACAGCATTCCCATTGGACAACGGTCGTAACAGTAGCAGCAGCAGCAGCAGCAGCAACAATAGTAGTAACCGTAACAGCAGTACTAACAAAACTGCTGCCACTCCATACGAGCAGTTCCAGCAGACACACGCTTTACAGACAGTGTGCCGGAGCACTTCTTGTTTTATGGAACAACCTAGTTTTGTTATTCCCGCTTCCCAACATCGGTCGCTCGATGAGAGGGATTCGGTATTTTTCGCTTTTGCATTCGACCGGAGACTCAAGTCTTGAAGCCGGCATACTCCCCAGAGTACTGGTGGTGTGGAAGTCCATGGCGCCAGCGCTGCTTCCGTATTGTTCCTGTGGGTTGCGCGAGAGTGTGAGATAAGAAGAAGTACATCAGAGAGCGAGAGTACAGTTGCGAGCTACTTTGTGAGTTTGACTCTCGTTTTACAGATTCTCTTATGGACCACTGCCAACAGAAAAGACCCTTTCATTCATCTCGTTTAACTTGGGCCCGGCGTGTGACAGCAGAAGAACACATCGGGAGCAATGGTGAGTTGGATGAAGCATCCAAAATTAAGAATAAAAAAAAAAAACATACACACGATACATACACATGGGGAAAGGTTGGAACCTGGAGGTCAGACATTGCTGCTGGTGTGCCGGCGGTATCACCACAGGAAAGCGTAATCACAGGACGCGATCGGTTCCATGATGCGTCTGAGACGATCCACGCTGTCTTACGAGCTACGCGTCACGGTTCTTATCGCGCCCCTACGACAGTAAACGAATCTAGACAGTTGGGTGTTCATAACGTCATCGCAATATTCCATTATAGGAAATAAGTAAAGATTTTTATTATCCAAGTACTTTTGTTTGGTGGTTAAGGCTCCGAAAGTGGCAATGTATTCTGGAAGTTTTATAGCATTATTTCAACTACGTTTTTTTTTAATAATAAATGTTTATGGTACAAAACCACCATTAGATAAAGTTGTAGATTGAATTCATAATAGTAAAAAAAATGGTTCTACTATTTCATGCCTCAAGTACTTCTGGGGTAGCTGTATTAAAAATGAGGCATGAAATAGTTGAAATATTTCATGTCCTGTATACTACCCATCTAAGGGTGGCACAACGTTGCTTACAAGCTTGTGTGCAATTGAGCCTGTTCAAATCGCACTGTGACTGCATGTAACATCGTTCCGTTATTTTAAGTTCCTGGCGTCGTTTCTAGTGTATTATTCTTACTGATTTTTACTTACTGATTAACTAAATTTGTGTGTGTTTTAGACATATTATTCGAGGTTCGAGGTAGCTAGATAGCTAGTCCTACGCATGAGGGAATATTAGGGAATAGATTTAATATTGTTCATGTCTTGTGACCTATTCCCGTTACCTATAAACCTCAATGCCGTCCTAGCTTAATATTTTGTTTGAAATGCTTAGACAAGCATTGACAATAAACCTTTTGGTATTATTGTCACTCCGTTACAATCATCAAAATTAAATAGCGAAATGGTGGTTTGTTTTGTTTCTTACATCTAGTCTTAGGCGCATTGACATCTTTTGTTCATCAAGACATTGCATAATTGAAAATAAATAAAATTCGTCCCTAGAGAGGAAGCGTGAGTGATAACAATTCTATTCGTTTTCCGGAATTAGACGAAAATGTCTTACGTGGTGCCTAATGCGGCTGATCGGTAGGGGTGACTGGGGCGAACATTTATTTACATTTAATTTTCTGTTGACACCACCAGCCCAACCCTGTGTGTCCTGAACGAGGAATTACAGTGTCCTGCCTCGTAGCGCTACAAATTTGCTAATGACTCGTCGTTAAACTAAACATTACCATTTCCCGTACCCATTAGTCACATTTTCTCACCCCGGAAAGCCAACTAGCGTGCCAACAGGCCCGTGCGTGATGCGTTCGATTACAGTATCAACGACGTAAGAAGTAACGCAGGAAACGTCTTGGGAAGGATAAAGCTACTACCGTTTGCGTCATATCATCAAGCATTTCAACCCATTTTTCGTACCCAAAACACCTCCTAAACAACTGGTCTGGTAGCAGGTTTCAGCACTGTCGCTAGTAGATTATTAGCATTTAAATTGCCACATGAATAGTTTCACACTACGGGGAATAGTTGTGAGGCATTCGGCTCACGCTTCAGTGACGCTGCTCATCGGTAAAGATGTTTATATATGTCGTTAAGATCTTACCAGATTGGTTAGCAAATGGAAGAAAAACATCAAACGAAACAAACTGAGCCGCACACCTTGCTTATCGATAAATTGTGGTAAGAGGCCTAGCAATGGGGGAAGAGTATAGATGCTTCCTGCTAGAAATTGCCTTCATCTGTCACGATTGATTCGCTGGCGTAACAAAAGAAAAGCAATCTTGCTAGATTCGGCAATATTTACCTTGTGTACTTATTTGATATTTTTGAAATATTACTTTCAAGATAATCGTTTGCCCCACCAGCTTTAAAATTATACCACGGAACACAGGCAATGAAAAGCCATCCTTTGGTTCGGTAAATCCCTCTCGAAGCGTCGAAGGAAAGCGGCCTGTTTTACGGACATCAACCTAACCTAACCTTTTCGTGCTCCTTTTGTTAACGGCGACTGGCATGGTAATTGTGCTTTAAGTCAAACAATAAAGAAGCGAAATATGAATAGAAAACAGAAATATCGGTCCATCGAGTAGCAGAACGAAAGGACCGAAAAAAAGGATGTGCATTATTATCGTAAAATTTAATAGATTTGTCCTGCAGAATCCATAATTGAATTCTCGTCCCCGTACCTCTATGCTCTCCGGTCTTGAGGGCGTTGAATGGACGACTTTCTTTATTTTTCTTTGGCTGTTTTCGTTCGCGATTGAGATGGGCGCGTTGCACCGGAAATGTTTATTATTTATTCATCAAGCTTTATGCGCGGTACGAAGGATTTGACAATTGAAGGGGAAAAGGCGCGTTGCCAAAAGTCAAGATTGGTATTGAGCGATTTGCTTAGATTACCAAGAGTAAAGTTGCTCAATAATGAACGTTGGATTATGCTATTTAGGGTAGAAATTGGTTATTTTTATGTGTGTCTAAGGATGATGGAATTATTCAGCTATCTTTTCTATAATAATTCAGTATTTTTTCAGTAATTCAAGATTGGTATTGAGCGATTTGCTTAGATTACCAAGAGTAAAGTTGCTCAATAATGAACGTTGGATTATGCTATTTAGGGTAGAAATTGGTTATTTTTATGTGTGTCTAAGGATGATGGAAAGATTCAGCTATCTTTTCTATAATAATTAAGTATTTTTTCAGTAATGTTATCTACTTACAAACTTTCCAAAAAACTCAACCAACCTTCTCTTTTTACCCATTTCTTACACATCCGATCAATCAACTCGTTGAATGGCGTGACTTTCACTTTTCCGATCCGACAGTTTCCACTGCCTTGAAAGTGTTCTTCCATTACAGTATCTTAACTTCATTCCTACATATCAACCCAGTCATTCATTACGATTGCTTATCGGTTGTAAAAATCAAGACAAGAATTTTCACTATTTTCCACTTCTCCAACGCATCTTCAAGTTGGCTCACCCTTTCTTCCATTTAAAACTCATAAATAAGTAAGAATCAAGTTTGGCCGCGAGATGTGTTTGCCTCAGCATCCGGCATTCAATTCTATTGAGTTTTTCACGCACTCACACACGTTCAAACGCACACTTGGGAGGAAATAAAATTAGAAAAGTTTTGCATGACACTCACTAGACGAGCATCATACGCTTCGGTGCCATATTGTGTGGGCTGGCGTGAAGAAAAACCCGCTCCGGGAGCATGGTGGGAAAATGTGCTTTAGTGTAAAGGATAAAATGCCACTAAAGAAGTGTATAACAGTTTCTAATACCCTATATGCTAATGATGATATCGATATTAATGAAATTCGAAGACATTCAAAACAAAAATTTGGCTTAGTCCTTGAGGAACCTAATGTTAATGTCTTTTAGTATATGTACAATTTTTCAACAGTTTTGTTTCCTTAAAATTCTCCCTTTATTTCGTTCCATTGTGCCAAAGTGAACCAACTTTGTTAAGTAGGAAAATTGCGATTGATTCCCTGCGGGACGAAACGTCACGGTACGCCCAACGAGCCCAAACAACCCCTCAACGTCCACCCGTCATGAGTCATGATTATTTATTCATATGTGAAATTCTTTCTTCCGTTTCCCGCGTTGGGCGATGTGTATCAACATCCTCCGTACCGTGCTCGAAAGGGTTGTAGGGTGGCGGTACGAAGGAAGTAAAAGGCCCTTCTTTTTCTAACCCTTTTTTACTGTGCTTGCCGTCCGCCATGGTTGAGCGGTTGAAGGATGCTGTATCGCGATAACACGATTGTTAATTACGACTTTCTATCCCATCTAACGCCTGGTTGAACCGTGGGAGTTCCGGAACGGGAAACGGAACACTTTCACCCGGGCATGGTGGTTGCTGGTGCCATACGTCGAGATGCGAGTCGCTTAAGGCTTCTATTTTGGCGGTGGCAGATGAATGGCATATCTAACGCAGTGCTCGTGTCCTGTGACACACAGGCAACGTTGTTTTGTGCGTGTTGCAATACTTTGGCGATGATTTATCTACTCGTCCTTGTTAGTGGTGGCACGTGATTGTGGTGATTTATTTGCATCGGGTCGATAAGTGTTAACGAAAAGGAAGGAGTGGAACCTAGGATGGAACACAGGATGTATGGTATGCATCACACCTGCTATCGCATGGTAACGGTTCCCAACGTTCAAGCAATGTGCATATTCTCATGAGAAACTCATACGAGGTTCACTATAAAAGTAAAGCCACAGTTGCAGGCAGCTGCAGTTTTCGGGCGATTCGGCTCCATCATGAAGAAGTTCAGTACGAGTGAGTGATAGCGGAGAGTGCGTTCAATGCCGATGATAACGAACTGAGAGCTGCACTAAAGATACCTGCTACAAACACTCCAGTCATGCCCGGGTATGCTGCAAATGTTTCCATCACAAACAATGGTAACAGTTGATCCTTTGCTCTGGCCAACTGTGGTGATAGCGGAGAGTGCGTTCAATGCCGATGATAACGAACTGAGAGCTGCACTAAAGATACCTGCTACAAACACTCCAGTCATGCCCGGGTATGCTGCAAATGTTTCCATCACAAACAATGGTAACAGTTGATCCTTTGCTCTGGCCAACTGTGTCGTCAGGGGATCACACCGATAATACGTAGCATACACGAGCATTCCGATCATGAAGAATATCACATTCACACCAATCCAACCAATTAAAAACCACTTCAAGGCTTTTTGAGCATCTTTCAGAGTAGGTAGAGATAAAAACCTCTGAATCATAGCCTGACTACATGCCAAACCTTCACATACCCACACCGGTGCTCCTAGTAACATGATCCAGAAAGAATGACGTAGTGTTGGATTCGGATCAAAGTTTGGAGCTTCCAGTCGGTCGCCAGCAATGTTTCGATCCAAGACTTCCTCTAGTCCTCCGACATCGTACGTTCCTTTGATCAGCACAGCCAACAAAGCCAATAATGTTACTCCGGACTGAATCACATCCGTCCAAACAACCGCCTTCAGACCACCCTAAGAATTTAAAAATTATTTAGTTCTGATCTGAAATGCAGATAGCGTGAATAATCCTTACAATGCTGGTGTAAAACATGCATATTATGCAAACGATTGGTGTAATTATGTGCACACTAAATCCAGTCACTTAGCGGGAAAAAGAAAATAAAGTTAGTTTTCCAATAATCGATCTACACTAACTTCAAATACCTTGATTGAACGCCAAAGCAGGAACGTAGATAACGATTGGCATCCATAGCAACTGTCAATTACCACCAAAAAAATGCTTTATAGGCTATTTTTGTATTCGCGCGTTCTATACTCAGCACACTTACAAGCGCTTTGCATACTTACACCGGCCAATGTGAAAAGAATTGATCCAAACAGTCTCATCCGTGAATCGAACCGTAGTTGAAGGTACTGAAAATGGAATTATCATTATATCCTAGGCATATAATTAAACATATTAATAAAACGACAAAAAAAACTAAACCTGTTGTCAATTGGTTAGATGCTATTCTTTACCTCAAATGTGGACGTTATCTGCAGCTCATGAAATACCGGTAGAAAATTATGATACACCACAAAACCTGCTAACAATATCGAAATTACGATGTAACAGAACTGTGTACCGTAGAGGTATATTTCAGTAGCAATTCCCAACATTGGAACACCTGATACCCAGCTTGCCACCAATGAAACCGCGACAGGAAAAATCTGCATCTTTCTACTCCCGACGAGATAATCCTGAGCTTCTGATTCGTTACCGCTCGATTGTCCACCGTTTCGGTATTTTTGATGATTCCTATACCCGTAGAAGATTCCAACCATGATGCAGCTCACCAGCATCCACACGAACACTACATAGTCGGGCCAATCGAAGTGTTGCAACGATCGACCTATCGAGTCGATCGTGTGCCTGGAAACATTATTCGCATTCTGCAATGCATCCTCACTGTCACTATTCGACAACCGATCACTTGCCATAATTGCAACCAACTGAAGAACTCTTGGTAAAGTGAACGATCCAACTAAATCACACCCGTTCAGCCTGATAACGCTCAATGAACTAGGGTTTTCATTTACGCCTCAGTTACCAAAAAAATTACAATGATAAGAGGTAACAAGAAACTCTGTCCAAAAGCTATCAAAAGCGATCGTTTGTTTCAGATGGTGTGCCTTATTTCTTTCTGAAATATTTCAAGTAAGCTCAATTGTGAGAAAACCGTTGATGTCAACACTTCACCATCTATTGGACGTTTTATTAATCAAGCAATCCTTTTGCTGTACAAACATATGCATAATCAATCGTCCTCATGTTATTCTCTCGAAGTCCTGATGAATTCGTTCTTAGATCTACTACTAAATACAATTCATCCTTCTTCGAGATGTTTTGATTCCGTATCAGCCTGTCTGCTATCTGTTGGCACTGCTTGGAACGTAAGTGGTATTCCACCAGATTCCATTTTTCTAATACACGGTGCTAACAGCTTCGGATCGATCGACTGCTGACGATCGTTTCCTCGCCACTTCGTGAGAAAACTTACTATCGTGCCTGACAGACATGTCACGCTCGTTCCGAATAGCGTAAAATACATATATGACATGTGATAAATTGATTTGTCTACCTGATCGAGCTCGGACTCTGCATCCATTAGCCCAGCAGTTGAGTTGTACGCATACTCATATGGGCAGTCTTCTACCGATACAGGTTTCGTGTCGAACGTTCTGCTGCCCGAAGCGATCGAATATTGCGCTTTATAACACATGTGCAACATCACGAGCAAGCCAGTAATACCGCCATACAGAGCTCCCTGCAAAAAGAATAAGTTACTATGAGTTACAATCTTTTGGAAGATTATCACAAACATGCATTACCGTTTCATTAACCCAGGGCATGAGTGTACCCATAACAAAGAGTCCAAAAAGAGGCGCTCCAGAGGCCGAACTTAATGTCATAGTCAACTGCATCACCGTACCTAGATGCTCTACCAACAACGATAGTAACACGGATATTGCGCCGTACACCAACACAGAGCCTCTCATGATATAGTGTATCTGCTTTTCTGTCAGTGGCTTCTTACTGTATGGTTTGAAAAAGTCTTCTAACGTGATAGCGGATAGCGCGTTCAATGCCGATGATAACGAACTGAGAGCCGCACTAAAGATACCTGCTACAAACACTCCAGTCATGCCCGGATATGCTGCAAACGTTTCCATCACAAACAATGGTAACAGTTGATCCTTTGCTCTGGCCAACTGTGTCGTCAGGGGATCACACCGATAATACGTAGCGTACACGAGCATTCCGATTAAAAAGAACAATAAGTTAACTACAATCCATCCAATCACAAATCCTTTCAAAGCCTTTCGAGCATCTTGAAGAGAGGATAATGCTAGAAAACGTTGAATCATGTCCTGACTACATGAAACACCATAACAAAACCATACAGGAGCTCCAATCAAGATAATCCAGATTGAGTGTCGAAGCGTAGGATCTGGATCGACGTTTGGTGCTTCCAGTCGATCACCGACAATATTTCTTTGTAGAATTTCTGCAGGTCCACCGACATCGTAAGTCCCTTTAATTAGGACGGCCAGTAATGCCAGTAACGTCACTCCTGACTGTATCACATCCGTCCAGACTACAGCTTTCAGTCCACCCTAGACCATTCAAAGAATAGGAGATAATTCATGTGAGCATTTAAGGATGTTTTTTTATAAGTTTAAATTTGCTTACAATGCTGGTGTAAAACACACAGATCATACAAACGATCGGTGTGACGACATGTATGCTCAATCCAGTTACTATCAATAAAAAGGAATTAGTAGAATTCATTCCACGAACAATTTAGCTTTGTCTCTAAACATACCTTGGTTAAACGCCAACGCTGGCACGTAAATGACGATAGGCATCCAAAGCAACTTCGGGTAAATATCGATTAAACTTCATCCAATTTCATATATCATTGCTACCAAATCGGTTACATATACTTACACACGCCACAGTAAACAGTATTGATCCAAAAAGCCGCATTCGATGATCAAATCTTCGCTGCAGATACTGTTAGAAAGTGAAAACATCGGTATCAGCGTGAATTGCATTGATCTTGTCCGCTCACACTCACCTCATAAGCAGATGTAATTTGTAGCTCATGGAAAACCGGCAGAAACACATGATGCATCACGAACCCCATTATAATTACCGCAAATACTATATAACAGTACTGCGTACCATACACATAAATCTCGGTAGAAGTCCCCAGTAGCGAGATGCCCGAGATCCAGCTCGCAACCAGCGATACTGACACCGGGAATATCTGCATCTTCCTACCACCGACCAAATAATCCAGTGCCTCCGACTCCCGCCGGGTATCCTTTCGGCGTTGCTTTTGTTTCTGGTGGTCTTGGTAGCCGAAGAAAATTCCAATCACAATGCAAATGAGCAACATAAGCACAAACACAACATAGTCCGGCCAATCAAATCGTTGCAACGATCGACTGATCGAATCAATTGTCTCTCCAGATGCGTCGAATTCATCGTAGTTCGTTATTTCATCGTTCGAATAGTCTTCTCCACTGCTACCGTTCAACAACCAATCACTCGACATTGCTGAGCGGCTACGGAACCTACAGGTGTACGACTTACTCAACCGCCCAATGTAACCGGGACTGACCAACCCAATTGATGACGCCACTGAAGTACCCAGCTTCCACCAAGACCGTTTATCTACCGATAGCACCACGTTAATCCCTTCATCAACAAAGATAAGCATTAATATATGATCGTCGGACAAGACGCGTGTCAAGATAGGTGAAGAATTGTATATTTAAATTAACGTTTTACTTTTCTTGGGCAAATAACATGTCCATGAAACTTCAAGTAAAAAATTGGAATGACGTGGAATGTTTCAAAAAACCAAAGAATTTAAGAAGAAACAGTTTAGTAACATGCATACTCTCTACCGTGGTAGTAAAATGCACCCAACAACACAACCCTACCTTCGAGATTAACGTTAAACAATGAAAACGTAGCCCAAGACCAAGCACGCGTCTGCATGATTTATGGAGATGATTTCAGAGTAGGTCATAACAGCGACGCTTACGGGGTTGTTTTGTGTTAGCGTGCTATCATAAATGACTTTTTATTCCTATGTTTCGATTTTTCTAATGAACATTAAATGACAGTGTTGTAAACGGAAAATGTGATTGTTTATTGAAAAGCATTTTTATTTCTTGCCAGAACAAAATATTCAACTAGCACACTTTTACATACTCTAGTGGCAATACTGTAATCACACACTAGCTACACTACAATCTTCAACCCACTAATACTCTAATCCGAACAATTAATGTACAGTGATAGTAACGCTCGGTTTGTACCACGATCTCCGCCACTCTCGCTACTTACAGTTGTATGTCTTTGGTTTCGAACTCATGCAATACCTCTGTCATGTGATTAGCCTTACTGTCGCGAGTATGATAGAAACGGCGCAGGAACGGGGCCAGTAGTAAGGGATCGATGTCATCGGTTTTCGAACGCGGTAGAATGAACGAGGACAGATAGCCCACAATCGTGGGCACCACCGAACCGATCATCGTGTAGTACAGAAAAGACACATGGTGCAACGATTTTTCGCCGGGCATTGGGTCCTCCACAAACAATGATCCATTTTTCGGCGTAAACTCGTACTGGCAGCCTGCCACGGTGACCGGTTTCTCGACAAATACGATTTCTTTGAGAGCAATCGAAATTTGTGATCGAATTACGATGTACGACATTAGTGCCAGGCCTGCCGTTGTTCCTACGATAGCACACTGGAAGTAGTGGAAGAAAAGACAAACATTGGTAACAATTTTGCCAAAATATATTGTAGCGATCCAGCATCCTCCATGCCACTTACGCTTCCATTGATACGCGGAAAGAAGAAACCCATCAGGAACAGGCCAAACAGTGGCCCCAACGTTACCGGTCCCAAGCTCATAGACAACTGCAGCACGGCACCCATCTTCTCAACAACGATCACCATCATAACGGCCAGTGCACCGAAAGCCAACACTGTGAAACGCATAATGTATCGCGTTTGCGTCTCGGTGAGTGGTTTCGAAACGAACGGTTTGCAGAAATCTTCCAGCACAATGGCGGATAAAGAATTCAACGCCGTGGACAGTGAGCTCAAGGCAGCACTAAATATGCCCGCCACAAACAACCCAGCCAGCCCTGGATACTCTCCGAGAACTTCCATTACGAGCAGTGGCACCAGTTGATCTTTCGCCTTTGCCAATCCCGTCGATAGGGGATCACAGTCGTGATACATTGCGAAAATGAGCAGCCCATTATAGCAACACATGGCCAGCAAGGTGGTGGTTCCGATCAAAAACAGTACCAGCGCCTTTCGAGCGGATCCTAGCGAAGGTAGTGACAGGTATCGCTGCATCATGTTCTGGTTGATGGAGTTTGTGGACGTCCAGAAGAAGGTACCACCGATGAGCAGTGTCCAGAATGTGTTACGTGCCGTAGGATCTAGATTAAAGCTGGACAGATAAAATGATCGTTAATATAAGTAATGGTGAAACTACCTCTGTTTCACACTTACTCAGGTGGTTCGAATCTTCCACCCGCCGAATTTCTTTCGATCACTACACTAAGTCCTCCAACGTCTGCCGTACCCTTGATGATTACTATAATCATCGCTCCAACCATGATGCCGGTTTGAATAACATCGGTCCACACGACAGCTTTCAACCCACCCTTATTAAAAAAGCATTTCAGAATCATTAAATAGGTACAGTACTTAGAATTGGCTTAGAATTCATCTCCTTACCAGGCTAGTATAGAAAATGCACACCAAACAGACAATCGGAGTAATCACGTGAATGTTAACACCGGAGACTGAAAATAGGGCACACGCTTGAGAACACGGTTTTAAACAGAACAGTTAGCGTATCTAGATGTACCTTGATTAAATGCAAGTGCTGGAACATAGATCACTATAGGCAACCACAGGATCTACAAAAAAAACACATACACACACACGCACAAATTGATGTTACACAGGTTACGACGAATTTCATGCAAGAACACCTAGATTTTACTTACACTGGCCAGGGTAAACAGTATCGAACCGACCAATCTCATACGTTTGTCGAATCTCATTTGTAGATACTGAAAACGATATGCAGAATAGCGGTTAGCACTTGCAGTTGTCTTGCCACCATCACTAAATCCCACAAACCTCGTACGCGGATGTTATTTGAAGATCATGAAAGACTGGCAAAAAGATGTAGTTCATCGAAAGACCCATCAGCACAACGGCACACACGATGTAACAATACTGCACACCATACACGTAGATTTCCGTTGACGTGCCGAGCAGAGAGATGCCCGAGATCCAGCTCGCCACCAGGGACACAGATACGGGTATGATTTTCATCTTCCGCCCACCGACAAGATAGTCCAGCGCTTCCGATCCACGCCGTGCATGCTTTTGGCGCTTATGCTTTTGATGATCCTTGTAGCCGAAAAAGACACCGATCACCATACAACTGATCAGCATCAACACAAACACTACATAGTCGGGCCAGTTGAATCGTTGCAGTGATCGGCTAATGTCTTCCACACTTGGCCCGGGTCGTTTCACACTCTCGGTGGTTAGAAGGCCATCTTCGTCGATTACCATTGACTCCATCGATTGTGTGTTTCCGTGTAGAATCGTAACATCGGCCATCGTGTCCAAATTGTTCTCTATGCTTTCCAAATCTGGGTGGGTGGGTGTTTGGTTCCGACGCTAGACTAACGTCTCTTTGCAGGACGATCTACCGACTGAAATCCATCCAAAGCAAACCGGAGATGGTTAAGCACTCTTATACTAGGATACGGCTGTTGGACAATAAATTATTTCCGATAACTAACGGTCAGATTTTTCCAGACGAAAGTAAACACTGATAAGCGGCTTTATCGTACGATCGTCATCGTGACGTAGATGGCATGGAAAACGTGTAGTCTAATTTAAACGTAGTCTGTGTGACAACGGAATTGAATTTACGATCTATGTGTAGCTAAAGCATCACCAGATATTTTTATTTACGTTTAAAATGTTTTTGCTCCTGTGAAGAAGCCTGAAGCGTTATCAAAAGAGGTGGATACCATATCGTACACTTGAAAGTAATCATGTTCCAATTATGGAACGTAAGGAGGCTTGATAGTGATATGAACAAAATTACCGAAACAGGAAACGAAACGAACTGACAAACAAACCTTAAAACGATATGATCTTCCACTGCGGCGACTAGTACACTGTACGAACGGCGCTAACCAACACAACGCTCTACGACCCAACTTCTGGACAACTGAGCGAGAGTTTAACGCCAACTTTCACAATCACTGCGCTAACTAACATTGTCGGACGCTACCGACCGTCAGAGATAAGCGTACCATGAGAAGGTGCATAAATAATGTCCCTCTGTCAACTGTGCCCGCGGATGCAGCTTACCATCCACCAAAGACGGAAACGGTCAACCGGCTTGCTCATTATACAGATATGATAAGACAACCTCTTGACTTTTGATCATTACCACAAGCGCCACTTTCACGTGTAATCCGATCGTGAGATGGATAAGGCATGACGCATGGTACTCGACAGACAACATAATGTACAGTTCGGTATCGTCTTTATTAAAGGTGTGCGTTGTGACGGTAGTACGTGGTATAGATTCTGGGAAGTATATCTTTCTAACAAACGGAGCAAGCAGTAGCGGATCTAGTTTACCCGGTTGCTGACGTCGCAAGATGGCGGCAGTAATGGAACCTACGAGAACGGTCGTCACGGCACCGATGAATGTGTAGAACAGGTAGGACACGTGATGGATAGACTTTTCGATCGGTTGTGTAGGAAGTGTCGCGGTCGTGTTATATCCTGGTGGCAGCACGAACTCATACTCACACCCTTCAACCGATACGGGTTTGGCGGGAATCAGCATCTCTTTTGCTGCTACTGCTATTTGCGCCCGGATGACGATGTACGACATGGTGAACAATCCACATATGGCTCCGCCGAGAGGCGCTCTGGCATAAGGAAAAAACGCCGTTTAAACTCCGTTCAAACCGTCCATCCATAGTGGTTAATACTTACAGTTGAATCAACCCACGGCAGCAACATTCCTAGCAGAAACAATCCCAACAATGGGCCCAACGAAATCGGCACCAAGCTCATTGAAAGTTGCAACACGGTTCCAAGCTTTTCCACCACCAGTACCAACACTACAGCAACGATACCGAATGCCAGCACGGTGCCTCGCATAATGTATCGAGTGCTGCGTTCGGTCAAGGGCTGCCGAAGGGCGCTCTGGCATAGGGGAAAAAACACCGTTTAAACTCCGTTCAAACCGTCCATCCATAGTGGGTAATACTTACAGTTGAATCAACCCACGGTAGCAACATTCCTAGCAGAAACAACCCCAACAATGGGCCCAACGAAATCGGCACCAAGCTCATTGAAAGTTGCAACACGGTTCCAAGCTTTTCCACCACCAGTACCAAAACTACAGCAACGATCCCGAATGCCAGCACGGTGCCTCGCATAATGTATCGAGTGCTGCGTTCGGTCAAGGGCTGCCGAACAAAAGGTTTCACGAAATCTTCCAGCATGATGGCCGATAGTGAATTAAGTCCGGTGGAGAGTGAACTAAGCGATGCACTGAAAATGCCGGATATGAACAATCCCGCCAGTCCGGGATAGTTTCCGAGCACTTTCATCAGCAGCACCGGTAGCAGCTGATCTTTTGCCTTTGCCAACCCGGTGGTCAGTGGATCGCAGTCGTAGAATGTGGCATATATCAGCAGCCCGTTGTAGAAACAGGTCATCAGGAGTAGAATTATACCAATAGTGAAGCACACTAGGGCTTTCTGCGCATCTCTAAAGGTAGGCAGGGCCAGATACCGTTGGATCATCATTTGATGGATTGCATTTTTGCCCATCCAGAAACATCCGCCACCGATAAAGATGGCCCAAATTGTGTGCCTTTCGGTTGGATCCAAGCTGAAACTAAATGAATCGGGTGTGAGCGACGAACCAGATTTATCGAAACGCCAACCTGCACATACTTTGGAGCTTCAAACCGTCCGCTTGCCATGTTCCTTTCAATCAGCACTCCTAGACCGCCTATGTCGGCAGTTCCTTTGACAACGATCAAAATTAGGGCGCCTATCATAATGAACATTTGTATCACATCCGTCCAAACGACCGCTTTAATACCACCCTTAAGAGTTGAGAAGAATGTTACTAGTAACTTGGGTATAGATTATCCCGATTGAACTTACCACTAACGTGTAGAATATGCACACCATGCACACACTGGTAGATACAATGTGCACGTTTACACCAGACACTTGATTGAATGCCAAAGCAGGGACATAAATAACGATCGGAAGGTGAAGTAGCTGAAAAGATTCCCCAACACACACGCTGAATGTTAGTATCTGCATGCATATTTCACAACATCCATCGATCCTCACCGTTGCCACTGTAAACAGTCCTGACCCAAGCAATCTTATTCTTCGGTCGAACCGTAGCTGCAGGTAGGCATACGCAGACGTTATTTCCAGTCCCTGGTACACCGGCAAAAAAATGAAGTTCATACTAACCGCCATCAAAATGATCGCGGTAAAAATGTAACAAAACTGAGTACCGTGCAAATACGTCTCGGTAGACGCACCCATGACCGCAATGCCGGAAATGAAGCTGGCAATCAGGGACATTGCAACTGGGAAAATTTTCATCTTTCTTCCTCCCACCAGGTAGTTCAGTGCTTCCGATCCACGCCGTATATTGTGTTTTCGCTTCCGCTGAACGCTCCAATCCTTCCACCCAAAGTACACACCGATCACTACACATACTAACAGGCTGGCCACGAAAACGATGTAGTCCGCAATGCCAAACCGCTGCAAGGACTCGCTCACTTCGGCTACGGTAAGCTTAGAAGAGCCCATCGCTGTGCTCTGCATCGTATGAATGAACTAGTCGTACTAGGGACATCAACATTTCTCTTCCAGCAAGATTGCATCAGTGAGCCTCAGCTCGTTTTGGAATTATATATCTCAACAATCAACGTGAGAAGCTGTCAAGATATGATCCGCGTAATCGTAGCTATTTATGACGCGAATCGTTTGCATCCTGAGGAATCTTTAACCGGACCTGTATGCATTGTACACGGTTAGAAAACGGAAATGGGGAAGTGTGCTGATGGGCTGATAAGGAACGCGTAAAATTAGACATCATTCGTTATTCTACATCACTCTGGAAATGGTCTAGCATTGCACAGGCGTGGACATCTGTAGGAAGATTGTTATCTGTATTTTATTCTTCTCTGGTTCTACAACCTCTAGAGGTCTTGGCCTGCTGTTAATGACGGACAACTAGCCCTGCGTACGGGGAGTCGCTCCAGACGGAATTCGATACCCAATCCCGCCTTGTGAAGACAGGCGCCTCTGTCGATTCGGCCATCGGAAAAATTCCACTTTCTTTGGCCACTTTTCCAAGGTTTCGTTGTTCTAAAGGGTGTTTAAAAGTTTGCTTTTCCAGGTAACTGGACATGTAGTGTGGGCGGTCACCTAGAGGGACCCCAAAGAACAAAAGTGTCTAAGAATATTAGTATCGAATAAACCGTTGGTAGATGCGTAGAACAATGGGGTCTAAGGAACTGGGCCTATCTGAGTTCTAAGAGGTTCCAACAAGCTAAGAAATGTGGAAGGCCACAAAATATTTGGGCTTGGAAGACCGAGGCTATCTTAATCATTGCACATTAGAGAAATCGTTTCACAATTCATAGATCTCATCATTAAAACAACTCCTCCATTATCCTTACACACATCTTCTACTTATTAGGCACTACACTCTCAAAAGGACTTGGCTGGTCCTCTTTAGTTTCCCTAAAAGAAAACTGCGGTCAAGTGTTACATCACGTCTTCTTTGAACATACAGAGGTTTCAAAGGCGTATGTGATTATTGCGACTATAAATATAACTAAATAACTAGCCTCCAGTTTGACCGGTTGGCATTCTACATCCTAGAGTGATTCTCAACATCGGCTCATCAACGATAACGGTGCTTGCAACGGTGATTATTGTCATTCTAACATACCAGATAAGCTTTTGAAAAGGATTCCAAAATAGCTTGTTCCATTGTTATGTTTTATGCTCGTTGTGCTGTTACTTGTGGCTTCAATCAATGAAGAGTTGGAGGAACCGAGGCCATCTTCTTCAACATTTGTCGCATTGTAAATATTTTATCCATAGTTTGTGGTGGACATAGGTCATCATAAATAATTTTTTTGTACTTAATCCATATTGCAACTATTTCAACAATAACAATAATAACAATTTCATTTCAACCGTACTTTTTCCTACATTCCTTCAAAGTTATACTTGTGTTTCAACTTTCTGCGCACAAGCAATCCTTTCACTAGCTTCACCCAATTTTTCAACACCGCCGTCTGTTTCTTTTCAATCTTTTTCTGCACCGCTTCGTCCTGATGCAGCTGCCAGGCCTGCAGCAAACGATCGCGTTGCTCTGCACATATCACAATACCATCAAACACGGGATGATTACCACCGGCGTGCACTCCAAAACCAACCACTGCAACAGCATAGTCGATACCAAGCTTGCGGCAAATGTAAGACAAACCATAATCTGCAATTAAAAAAATGTAGTTCATCTTTAATGACGACAACAATCTCCCGATATTCGAAGAAGAACACATACGCTTTAGGTGTACCGTGCCTTTAGGTAGCATACATTCTTTGAAGATTTCTATATTCCCGTACGCATTGCGCGGTACAATGCCGTTGATGGGTTCCGGTGGGATGTACTCTTCCGTTTGCCAGTAGCCGAACAATTCCAGATCAGCCGGTTGCCGCTTTAGCTTGGTGCGGACAATTTTGTACGGCTGCTCAAAATGTTTAATCACTTTCGCGTGCCGTAACCAAACCTCGCGCGAGTGTAGCGTATGAACACACTCACGGGCAAATAGTGGTTCTCCTTGCACGAAGCCTAGCGGTGGCGCATCTGGAGGGTAGATTGCTTGAAACTTTTGCAAATGCCTACGCAAACAGTACGATGGATGATTTTTACACCTGAAAAAAGTAAAGCATAAAGAAATTAGACAGCGTAAAATAGCATCTAAGTGAGGTGGCTTACTGTGCAATGGTGATCGGTTTAGGGGCACGCAGCTTAAGTTGTCGTAATTCTGCCCGCTCTTGTAGGTGTGCCTCATCCAGCTCTCGAGGACGATACTTGGAGAGTGCTTTTCGAAGCCATTTGGCATCGACACGATTTTTTAATGCAAGCTGTTCATTACGCCATCGATAGCGTGGCGAAACATCGACGATAGTACCATCCCCTTCCCAGGCAAAGGCATACAATGATGGCGCGAGGATGCGATCTATCACAAGATCAAGACAATCGGTGCTCCCTAATCCGGCCTCCACCACGGTCCAACGTCGTTCTTTTTCCAGGTAACATTCAATCCAAGTATCGAGCTCCGGTATGCGGTAATTTTGTCCCGTTTTCTTCACACTTTCGCTCGCAGTTGATGACGTCTGACGTCGCAGCTTTACTAAATTGGGCGCTTCCTTACTACAGTTCCTTTGGTCACTAAATGCAGCGGTCTGTTCAACTGGTGGTTTTCTCCTAAAATATTTAGAAGACGATAACTTAAGCGGTATTTCTTCCGATTCCGGTTCCAGTACTTTCTTCCGGAGCTTGGCAAAATTTGGCTTTCCAGTGGTGGTGTTTTTACTCTCACATTCACTACCCATTTGTCTCATTGCAGCCTTTTTTGGGAAGAATTTTGAAGATATCAATCTTAACGCCTTTTGTTCCCCTCCGCTTGAGAGTGTTGTGTTGTACTGTGACAATCTTTTTACCGCTTTCACACGAGTATTTGGTTCTTTAGGTGCTGAATTCAATTTTAACTGTTCAGATTTACCGGGCGTAATATTAACGCGTGCTTTCTTGTTTGGTATCAGGCCGTCATCCACACCATCGAGTTGGGATAGCTGGAACACTTTTTGTATTTCCGGTTTACGTTTTAATATTTCCGTTGTGGTAAGCGGAACGTTACCGTACCGGGAAGCACCGTCCCTTACTTTCGGCGGATCATGCTGACATTTTTCCTTCGGCGTAGGTTTAACGACTGGCGGATATTTTGGGACCACGTCAAGATTCATTACAAGCCTTGCACGAACGCTTAGAAAACGGAACAGGGCCAGAAGTATGATGTTAAGCATTTTTCTGGAAGTTACCTCACGGGACGCAAGCTGTTGCTTGAAAGCATTGCGTTGTTTAATGATCCGTGGACCGGTTATGGCAAGCTTCATCACAGTGTTATAGTGCACCGTTACGGATTGGATAAATTCGAGACTCACCGTTTCGCTCATCGTAATGTCGCTAGTTCCAATCAGCTCATACAATTCCGAGGCGCATTGGATCATGCTGTGATTGACTGATTGATTAATCCTAATGCCATACGCTATCAGTAACAGCAGATGGGTTTTGTGTGTGGCTAGGAACAATTTTCTGGCATTTTCCTGCTCCAACCGTTTCAGCCTTTCGGCTGCACTCAATACACGGGTGGTCTTTTGCTTGCCTCCGCTAACAATGATCTCGATGTTGTTAAAACCCTGTGCTTGAGCGTTTTGATCGGCTACATTCACCCAATCCAGATTGTCTACAGCACACGGAGAAACCTCTTGAATATCCTCCGCCTGAGTAAGCATAAACGAAACATCCAATTCAGCGTAAGCCTGTGTCCGCTGAAATAGTGCCATTTCATTTCTTCTTCGTTCGACGGATTCATTACAGACAGTGACCTCTTTCATCATCCTATCATAATCAGATATCTGAGTAAATATTTGATACATCCGATCGTTCTCGTGGAAGGCTTCTGCGTTTTCATCCTCAGTATCCGACTGTCCGGAAGATGCCCCTAATGCATTTACATCGATATCTTCATCAGTGCCTATAGCTTTGCTTTGTAAAGTTTGCGAAAAGAACGCTTCGTCCAGATCTATCGCACTCGGGTCTACGAGATGATCGCCAACGCTGCTAGCATCTGAATCGCTATCTGACGACTCTTGCTCATGCTTATGTAGATGCTTTGCAACAGATGCTTCACGACTATTAGCTTCGGGTGTACTTGGTTGATGGGACAAATTACTGCCATTTGTTGCACTTGAGTTTGGCACATCTTCCTGTTTAAGCACATTGGAAATACTTTTCTTTTGTAAAAGGTTTCCCAACTTTCCTCGCGAGACCGCGTTCATCGCGCCCAACACCGGCTTTGTTTTGTATTGCGATGTAAACAATTACTGCGGAATCAATCAACTGTCAAAAACAGCTGTCACGCTACCTGCCACAATAAAAAAAAAACAGTGAGCATTCATCATTAAGTTTAAATACAAATACTATTCTAGCAACTATTTCAACTGTTTTATTTTAGCTCTATCATTGTGCACATTGTTTTATGCTCATACAGAGCCAATCAGTTTGCTTCTCCACCTTTGGAATACGGTACCCACACTCAACCAGCGGAACGTGCCATCGGTTATCACAAGACTTGTGCGCGTACAGTTCATACTTGAACGGAGCCTTTATAATAACCCGTCCATCTGGCATGATGGAAAGCAGCGAGTACTGATGTTCTTGTTGCCAGCGTTTAAACACACCGCTTAGCTCATTTCCAAGCATAAAAGAATGCTTTCGCATAAGATCTCGCGAGAAGAAATCGGTTTTTGGACCGCTTTCCAGTGCAGCATACAACAGAAATGGATCATCTTGGGACCTAAAACGAAAGGCAGCTTGTAAGTTGTGTGTACCCGAAACCCACAAAACCGTACGTACAAATCTTCGGTAAGAAACAGAAAACTATTTTCGCGAATGTACTTCATCTCCTTCGAACGCCACTTGTCCATATGTCTTCGGCCTATAACGAGCACTCGCTGCTTCTGACGGACATAATGCCGAACAACGGCAGCCACTTGCTGCGCGTAAACGGTAGGATTCTTTTGATTTCCCGAAGAGAATGCTACATTCAGCCCGTCGATCACCACGTCGTATGGGAGAGTTTTCTTCAGAAACAACTGGAAACGGTTGAGCTCTTCTGGGGTAGTTCGATTGAAAATCTCCTTATTGATAAGCACCGACTCGAGGAATTTATCTTTCATTCGCTGGAACAAGTCTTTCGATACTACAATGCTGGAAAGGCTTCCTTTACAGTGAGAACATTTTCCACTGTCCGTGATCCGCGTTTCATGCACACGAACACCGATATCTTGCGGTAGCTGCAACAACTCTTTGCCGATGCGCTTCGACAGGAATACAGTATGATCCTTGGTAAATTGAAGCATCCGTTCCAAATTTGCTGTAAAGCTTTGACCTTCCTGGCAACGGCTGTAATTTATCCACGCTAGGAAACTTTCGTCGTTTGGAATGCGTTTATTTTCACACATTTCTTGCAACAGTAACCAGCCCGTTGATTCGTCGCCTGACTGGAAAGCTTTCGTAGCGATGCAATTGTACGACGAACTATCAGGTGTGCCAGAAATTTTGATCATTTCCAGCAGCTCCAGGCAATGACGCCAGTGCTTGGTCAATGTTAGAGCATTGATTGCATGCTCGCAGGTATTCGCATCGAGGATTGCATTCTGTTCACGCAGTTCGGTGTACATGCGCCAAATATCGGTTTCATCTTCCTCGCTTATAGCATCTTCCTTTAGCCGGTAAAGCCGTAACAACTTTCCGACAATGGCAAGGTTAGTTTGAAACCCTTGCTGCTGCAAAAAACCGATATAAGATTTCCCGATGCGCAAATTAGGGCAAAGCCCTAGTACCACGCTATCAACATTTGTACTGTTGAACCTCCGTTCATTCAGTATGTTCAACCGAATTTGTTTCCATTCTTCCGTCGAAGGTGTATTGCTTGCGGTAAGTTTCGCTTTGATTGTTTCAATTGTTGCTGTTGCAGGTTTGAGTTGCAGGTTTTTTTGATAAATACCCGCGTAATAGCGCACATTTTCAGTACAAACTATTTTTCGCAACCAAAACACGTTTGACCTGAAACACATTTTGTAAACAAACATCACCGGCGAGCTATGGGGAGTTTGGCATACAACTCGACGAAGCATTTGACAGCTGTAGATGGTGTTTCGTTAAAAAATTTAAAAGCAAGATAAAAGTCGTTTTCCTTCAAGGTTAGTAGAGACAAACATTAAACTATGGGAAAAATACTCAACAAAACGTTTTATTATCAGCTAAACTTCAACAGTAAACGCTTCAGTTCTGTGGCGTTCGTTCTTGATTTGATAAATTTGATTAATATTTTTTGGCAGTTTGTTTGCTTTTTTGTTGCACATTGTCTCATCAACGGAATGAGTTGAACCTGTTCCTTGCTTTCTTTGATCTAGTAACCATTTTCTAATTCCCTCAGTCGACGATGAGCTGCGATCCTCCTTTCAGTCGCAGAACCAGATGAATAGTGGAGCCCTTGATAATGCTGTATTCCTGTAGCTGACGGCCATCTTCCAGTTGTTTACCGGCGAAGATCATACGCTGTTGGTTTGGCGGGATTTCCTCACGCTCGTCGATCTGTTTCTTGACGCTTTCAACCGTTGCCTCCGGTTCTGTGTCCACAGCAATAGTCTTGCCAGTTAACATCTTCACGAAGATCTGCATGCCACCTTTGAGGCGCAGGACCAAATGGATTGTAGATCCCTTGATGATGCTGTACTCCTGAAGCTGTCGGCCATCCTCCAGTTGTTTGCCGGCGAAGATCATACGCTGTTGATTTGGTGGGATTTCCTCTCGCTCATCGATCTGTTTTTTGACACTCTCAACAGTTGCTTCAGGTTCAGTGTCCACGGCAATGGTCTTTCCAGTCAACATCTTCACAAAGATCTGCATACCGCCCTTCAGACGCAGAACCAAATGAATCGTAGAGCCCTTGATTATGCTATATTCCTGTAGCTGACGGCCGTCCTCCAACTGTTTACCGGCGAAGATCATTCGTTGTTGATTTGGTGGGATTTCCTCACGCTCGTCGATCTGTTTCTTGACGCTTTCAACCGTTGCCTCCGGTTCTGTGTCCACAGCAATAGTCTTGCCAGTTAACATCTTCACAAAGATCTGCATGCCGCCCTTGAGACGGAGAACCAAATGAATCGTAGATCCCTTGATGATGCTGTATTCCTGTAGCTGACGGCCGTCCTCCAGTTGTTTGCCGGCGAAGATCATGCGTTGTTGGTTCGGAGGGATTTCCTCACGCTCGTCGATCTGCTTCTTAACACTTTCAACCGTTGCCTCCGGTTCAGTATCCACGGCAATGGTCTTACCCGTCAACATCTTCACGAAGATCTGCATCTTTCTGCCTGTGAAAGATATCGAAGCGTGATGTAGATTCGGTATCTACGCTACCTTGCCCAACTCTTACCGTTTAACTCAGATCCTAACAACCCTATTCGATAATTAACACTAGTTCTGCCCAAGGACACCTGCCTGTTTGAGTCCTTCGAAACATGATCGGGGGTTTTTATAGTGTCGATCGTCCTGTATGTGTGACATAATTGCAAACAAACAATCCGCTTTTGTCATGTTGCCAAAACAAAAACGAAACACATAATCTACCCAGACTTTGGCATTGGCTTTGACCGCAGACAAATAATGTCTCTGCCAAGACGAGAGTCAACGCCCAAACTGATACGATCGTCGAGTATGATCGTGTATGTTAGACGCTCCAGTATCGTTTCCTATGATCCAACACATTGACAAACATCATGTTACCATTCGGAATAAAACAATCGTAATTTTAAATTGCAAAAATTATATTTATATAAATTGCATAAAATCGGTTGAAAATGAACGTAGTAAACAATCATGCGGAAGACGCCATTGTACTACACCATGCCAACATTCTTTGATAGAACACGCAAGCCGATTCCAATTCTAATCTTGCAATGCGTCGAACGCACTCGCATTACACTATAAAAAGCTTTCAGTGTGATGTCGATGGGCTCAGTTTGATTTGGCAATATACTCGATCACTAAGCTGTTTCTTAGGTGATTTTACATCGTTTTTGGTAAGCCCCGTAGACTTTCTTTTAAAAACGATAGTGAAGAAAGCGATAGTGGAAAATCAGAAAGGTGAGGCATTCCATTTTCCTGCATTTTCCTGTTTTTTTTTTTGCATGCTGCAATGATCATGTTCGTTTCATTCAGCAGATGGGCGACATTTCACCTACATCAAAGACGAGACAGACATCACATGGCTGTGTGAATAATTGTAAACGTGAGGGAGATGCGGTGCAACGTATCTATAACTAGTAACCTTCTACGTTGGACAACGAACTTTTATTTTTAACCACGCTTCATCTACGCGTGACGTACCTGACGATCGGAACCAAATGAAGATCAGATGCTGCAGTAAAAATACTCTAACAAAGACGTTGCAACCATTCACGGAAGAGAAAGCATGATCGATCATTACTGCCAAAGCCTTTGAGCATGACTGCAATTCTTGTCATGCAAGCAAGCGTGATGTAATTGATCAGTCGTCGATGAATAAATTAATCATGGATATAAAGTCTTAATGAATATTATTCCTATTAACAGCTTTGTCAATCAACAATGCAGATCTTCGTAAAAACACTAACCGGAAAAACGATCACACTTGATGTTATTGCGTCAGAAACGGTTTTGGACATCAAAAATAAAATCCTAGAACGTGAAGGTATTGAACCGGACCAGCAGCGTATTATATTTGCTGGCAAACAGTTGGAAGATGGTCGGATTATATCGGACTACAACATTCAGCACGGATCGACGATGCATTTGGTGCTCCGACTGAAGGGTGGTATGCAAATTTTCGTGCGCATGTTAACGGGAAAAACGATTGCCATTGATACGGAACCGGAAGCAACCGTTGAGAGTGTTAAGAAACAGATCGACGAGCGTGAGGAAATCCCTCCAAATCAGCAGCGCATGATTTTTGCTGGTAAACAGCTAGAAGACGGCCGCCAGCTTCAGGAATACAGCATCATCAAGGGATCTACAATCCATTTGGTTCTACGACTCAAGGGCGGCATGCAGATTTTTGTTCGGATGTTAACCGGTAAAACCATTGCTGTGGACACAGAACCGGAGGCAACAGTAGAAAGTGTCAAGAAACAGATCGATGAGCGAGAGGAAATCCCACCAAATCAACAGCGTATGATCTTCGCCGGTAAACAGCTGGAGGACGGTCGTCAACTGCAGGAGTACAGCATCATCAAGGGTTCTACCATACATCTCGTTCTACGACTCAAAGGTGGCCTCTAGATGCGTTCCGCTCGAGACAACAAGCCCATTGTCCTATTTTCTACTCTACATGTCCCATTTACTGCCAAGTACAATGAATAAAAACAATGATCGTGTAATGCTCAAGTAATACGATCGGTGTAAACATGAATGACGAATTACACGTACGGCATGCAGTTACGCTTACACTTTGCAAGATTGAAATCATGTCAATGTATTCAGGAGTGCTGTGGTTGCTAAAAGTTTTCACAATCAGATCAGAAACAAAGATAAAACTAATCAAAAGAACTGCAGTTGAATTAGACCGCTAAGGTTATAAACATTCGAAAAAGATTCATTACAAGCCTTGCACGAACGCTTAGAAAACGGAACAGGGCCAGAAGTATGATGTTAAGCATTTTTCTGGAAGTTACCTCACGGGACGCAAGCTGTTGCTTGAAAGCATTGCGTTGTTTAATGATCCGTGGACCGGTTATGGCAAGCTTCATCACAGTGTTATAGTGCACCGTTACGGATTGGATAAATTCGAGACTCACCGTTTCGCTCATCGTAATGTCGCTAGTTCCAATCAGCTCATACAATTCCGAGGCGCATTGGATCATGCTGTGATTGACTGCTTGATTAATCCTAATGCCATACGCTATCAGTAACAGCAGATGGGTTTTGTGTGTAGCTAGGAACAATTTTCTGGCATTTTCCTGCTCCAACCGTTTAAGCCTTTCGGCCGCACTCAATACACGGGTGGTCTTTTGCTTGCCTCCGGTAACAATGATCTCGATGTTGTTAAAACCCTGTGCTTGAGCGTTTTGATCGGCTACATTCACCCAATCCAGATTGTTTCCAGTACACGGAGAAAACTCTGGAATATCCTCCGCCTGAGTAAGCATAAACGGAACATCCAATTCAGCGTAAGCCTGCGTCTGCTGAAGTAGTGCCATTTCATTTCTTCTTCGTTCGACGGATTCATTACAGACAGTGACCTCTTTCATCATCCTATCGTAATCAGATATCTGATTAAATATTTGATACATCCGATCGCTCTCGTGGAAGGCTTCTGCGTTTTCATCCTCAGTATCCGACTGTCCGGAAGATGCCCCTAATGCATTTACATCGATATCTTCATCAGTGCCTATAGCTTTGCTTTGTAAAGTTTGCGAAAAGAACGCTTCGTCCAGATCTATCGCACTCGGGTCTACGAGATGATCGCCAACGCTGCTAGCATCTGAATCGCTATCTGACGACTCTTGCTCATGCTTATGTAGATGCTTTGCAACAGATGCTTCACGACTATTAGCTTCGGGTGTACTTGGTTGATGGGACAAATTACTGCCATTTGTTGCACTTGAGTTTGGCACATCTTCCTGTTTAAGCACATTGGAAATACTTTTCTTTTGTAAAAGGTTTCCCAACTTTCCTCGCGAGACCGCGTTCATCGCGCCCAACACCGGCTTTGTTTTGTATTGCGATGTAAACAATTACTGCGGAATCAATCAACTGTCAAAAACAGCTGTCACGCTACCTGCCACAATAAAAAAAAAACAGTGAGCATTCATCGTTAAGTTTAAATACTATTCTAGCAACTATTTCAACTGCTTTATTTTAGCTCTATCATTCTTCACATTGTTTTATGCTCATACAGAGCCAATCAGTTTGCTTCTCCACCTTTGGAATACGGTACCCACACTCAACCAGCGGAACGTGCCATCGGTTATCACAAGACTTGTGCGCGTACAGTTCATACTTGAACGGAGCCTTTATAATAACCCGTCCATCTGGCATGATGGAAAGCAGCGAGTACTGATGTTCTTGTTGCCAGCGTTTAAACACACCGCTTAGCTCATTTCCAAGCATAAAAGAATGCTTTCGCATAAGATCTCGCGAGAAGAAATCGGTTTTTGGACCGCTTTCCAGTGCAGCATACAACAGAAATGGATCATCTTGGGACCTAAAACGAAAGGCAGCTTGTAAGTTGTGTGTACCCGAAACCCACAAAACCGTACGTACAAATCTTCGGTAAGAAACAGAAAACTATTTTCGCGAATGTACTTCATCTCCTTCGAACGCCACTTGTCCATATGTCTTCGGCCTATAACGAGCACTCGCTGCTTCTGACGGACATAATGCCGAACAACGGCAGCCACTTGCTGCGCGTAAACGGTAGGATTCTTTTGATTTCCCGAAGAGAATGCTACATTCAGCCCGTCGATCACCACGTCGTATGGGAGAGTTTTCTTCAGAAACAACTGGAAACGGTTGAGCTCTTCTGGGGTAGTTCGATTGAAAATCTCCTTATTGATAAGCACCGACTCGAGGAATTTATCTTTCATTCGCTGGAACAAGTCTTTCGATACTACAATGCTGGAAAGGCTTCCTTTACAGTGAGAACATTTTCCACTGTCCGTGATCCGCGTTTCATGCACACGAACACCGATATCTTGCGGTAGCTGCAACAACTCTTTGCCGATGCGCTTCGACAGGAATACAGTATGATCCTTGGTAAATTGAAGCATCCGTTCCAAATTTGCTGTAAAGCTTTGACCTTCCTGGCAACGGCTGTAATTTATCCACGCTAGGAAACTTTCGTCGTTTGGAATGCGTTTATTTTCACACATTTCTTGCAACAGTAACCAGCCCGTTGATTCGTCGCCTGACTGGAAAGCTTTCGTAGCGATGCAATTGTACGACGAACTATCAGGTGTGCCAGAAATTTTGATCATTTCCAGCAGCTCCAGGCAATGACGCCAGTGCTTGGTCAATGTTAGAGCATTGATTGCATGCTCGCAGGTATTCGCATCGAGGATTGCATTCTGTTCACGCAGTTCGGTGTACATGCGCCAAATATCGGTTTCATCTTCCTCGCTTATAGCATCTTCCTTTAGCCGGTAAAGCCGTAACAACTTTCCGACAATGGCAAGGTTAGTTTGAAACCCTTGCTGCTGCAAAAAACCGATATAAGATTTCCCGATGCGCAAATTAGGGCAAAGCCCTAGTACCACGCTATCAACATTTGTACTGTTGAACCTCCGTTCATTCAGTATGTTCAACCGAATTTGTTTCCATTCTTCCGTCGAAGGTGTATTGCTTGCGGTAAGTTTCGCTTTGATTGTTTCAATTGTTGCTGTTGCAGGTTTGAGTTGCAGGTTTTTTTGATAAATACCCGCGTAATAGCGCACATTTTCAGTACAAACTATTTTTCGCAACCAAAACACGTTTGACCTGAAACACATTTTGTAAACAAACATCACCGGCGAGCTATGGGGAGTTTGGCATACAACTCGACGAAACATTTGACAGCTGTAGATGGTGTTTCGTTAAAAAATTTAAAAGCAAGATAAAAGTCGTTTTCCTTCAAGGTTAGTAGAGACAAACATTAAACTATGGGAAAAATACTCAACAAAACGTGTGATTATCAGCTAAACTTCAACAGTAAACGCTTCAGTTCTGTGGCGTTCGTTCTTGATTTGATAAATTTGATTAATATTTTTTGGCAGTTTGTTTGCTTTTTTGTTGCACATTGTCTCATCAACGGAATGAGTTGAACCTGTTCCTTGCTTTCTTTGATCTAGTAACCATTTTCTAATTCCCTCAGTCGACGATGAGCTGCGATCCTCCTTTCAGTCGCAGAACCAGATGAATAGTGGAGCCCTTGATAATGCTGTATTCCTGTAGCTGACGGCCATCTTCCAGTTGTTTACCGGCGAAGATCATACGCTGTTGGTTTGGCGGGATTTCCTCACGCTCGTCGATCTGTTTCTTGACGCTTTCAACCGTTGCCTCCGGTTCTGTGTCCACAGCAATAGTCTTGCCAGTTAACATCTTCACGAAGATCTGCATGCCACCTTTGAGGCGCAGGACCAAATGGATTGTAGATCCCTTGATGATGCTGTACTCCTGAAGCTGTCGGCCATCCTCCAGTTGTTTGCCGGCGAAGATCATACGCTGTTGATTTGGTGGGATTTCCTCTCGCTCATCGATCTGTTTCTTGACACTTTCTACTGTTGCCTCCGGTTCTGTGTCCACAGCAATGGTTTTACCGGTTAACATCCGAACAAAAATCTGCATGCCGCCCTTGAGTCGTAGAACCAAATGGATTGTAGATCCCTTGATGATGCTGTATTCCTGAAGCTGGCGGCCGTCTTCTAGCTGTTTACCAGCAAAAATCATGCGCTGCTGATTTGGAGGGATTTCCTCACGCTCGTCGATCTGTTTCTTGACACTTTCAACCGTTGCCTCCGGTTCTGTGTCCACAGCAATAGTCTTGCCAGTCAACATCTTCAAAAAGATATACGCTGTTGGTTTGGCGGGATTTCCTCACGCTCGTCGATCTGTTTCTTGACGCTTTCAACCGTTGCCTCCGGTTCTGTGTCCACAGCAATAGTCTTGCCAGTTAACATCTTCACAAAGATCTGCATGCCGCCCTTGAGACGGAGAACCAAATGAATCGTAGATCCCTTGATGATGCTGTATTCCTGTAGCTGACGGCCGTCCTCCAGTTGTTTGCCGGCGAAGATCATGCGTTGTTGGTTCGGAGGGATTTCCTCACGCTCGTCGATCTGCTTCTTAACACTTTCAACCGTTGCCTCCGGTTCAGTATCCACGGCAATGGTCTTACCCGTCAACATCTTCACGAAGATCTGCATCTTTCTGCCTGTGAAAGATATCGAAGCGTGATGTAGATTCGGTATCTACGCTACCTTGCCCAACTCTTACCGTTTAACTCAGATCCTAACAACCCTATTCGATAATTAACACTAGTTCTGCCCAAGGACACCTGCTTGTTTGAGTCCTTCGAAACATGATCGGGGGTTTTTATAGTGTCGATCGTACTGTATGTGTGACATAATTGCAAACAAACAATCCGCTTTTGTCATGTTGCCAAAACAAAAACGAAACACATAATCTACCCAGACTTTGGCATTGGCTTTGACCGCAGACAAATAATGACTCTGCCAAGACGAGAGTCAACGCCCAAAGTGATACGATCGTCGAGTATGATCATGTATGTTAGACGCTCCAGTATCGTTTCCTATGATCAAACGCATTGACAAACATCATTTTACCATTCGGAATAAAACAATCGTAATTTTAGATTGCAAAAATTATATTTAAATATGTTGCATAAAATCGGTTGAAAATAAACGTAGTAAACAATCATGCGGAAGATGCCATTGTACTACACCATGCCAACATTCTTTGATAGAACACGCAAGCCGATTCTAATTCTAATCTTGCAATGCGTCGAACGCACTCGCATTACACTATAAAAAGCTTTCAGTGTGATGTCGATGGGCTCAGTTTGATTTGGCAATATACTCGATCACTAAGCTGTTTCTTAGGTGATTTTACATCGTTTTTTGGTAAGCCCCGTAGACTTTCTTTTAAAAACGATAGTGAAAAAAGCGATAGTGGAAAATCAGAAAGGTGAGGCATTCCATTTTCCTGCATTTTCCTGTTTTTTTTTTTGCATGCTGCAATGATCATGTTCGTTTCATTCAGCAGATGGGCGACATTTCACCTACATCAAAGACGAGACAGACATCACATGGCTGTGTGAATAATTGTAAACGTGAGAGAGATGCGGTGCAACGTATCTATAACTAGTAACCTTCTACGTTGGACAACGAACTTTTATTTTTAACCACGCTTCATCTACGCGTGACGTACCTGACGATCGGAACCAAATGAAGATCAGATGCTGCAGTAAAAATACTCTAACAAAGACGTTGCAACCATTCACGGAAGAGAAAGCATGATCGATCATTACTGCCAAAGCCTTTGAGCATGACTGCAATTCTTGTCATGCAAGCAAGCGTGATGTAATTGATCAGTCGTCGATGAATAAATTAATCATGGATATAAAGTCTTAATGAATATTATTCCTATTAACAGCTTTGTCAATCAACAATGCAGATCTTCGTAAAAACACTAACCGGAAAAACGATCACACTTGATGTTATTGCGTCAGAAACGGTTTTGGACATCAAAAATAAAATCCTAGAACGTGAAGGTATTGAACCGGACCAGCAGCGTATTATATTTGCTGGCAAACAGTTGGAAGATGGTCGGATTATCTCGGACTACAACATTCAGCACGGATCGACGATGCATTTGGTGCTCCGACTGAAGGGTGGCATGCAAATTTTCGTGCGCATGTTAACGGGAAAAACGATTGCCATTGATACGGAACCGGAAGCAACCGTTGAGAGTGTTAAGAAACAGATCGACGAGCGTGAGGAAATCCCTCCAAATCAGCAGCGCATGATTTTTGCTGGTAAACAGCTAGAAGACGGCCGCCAGCTTCAGGAATACAGCATCATCAAGGGATCTACAATCCATTTGGTTCTACGACTCAAGGGCGGCATGCAGATTTTTGTTCGGATGTTAACCGGTAAAACCATTGCTGTGGACACAGAACCGGAGGCAACAGTAGAAAGTGTCAAGAAACAGATCGATGAGCGAGAGGAAATCCCACCAAATCAACAGCGTATGATCTTCGCCGGTAAACAGCTGGAGGACGGTCGTCAACTGCAGGAGTACAGCATCATCAAGGGTTCTACCATACATCTCGTTCTACGACTCAAAGGTGGCCTCTAGATGCGTTCCGCTCGAGACAACAAGCCCATTGTCCTATTTTCTACTCTACATGTCCCATTTACTGCCAAGTACAATGAATAAAAACAATGATCGTGTAATGCTCAAGTAATACGATCGGTGTAAACATGAATGACGAATTACACGTACGGCATGCAGTTACGCTTACACTTTGCAAGATTGAAATCATGTCAATGTATTCAGGAGTGCTGTGGTTGCTAAAAGTTTTCACAATCAGATCAGAAACAAAGATAAAACTAATCAAAAGAACTGCAGTTGAATTAGACCGCTAAGGTTATAAACATTCGAAAATAAGTATATTGACGCTCCAGGAAAAAAATAAAAACTAATTCATTTTTTCTATCACACTCAAGGTGTTTATAATATACCAGGTGAATTTCTATCAAGTTTGACCGTCGACATTTTTGGTATATGTCTGTCAGGTTTGTTACTGTTTGTGTTTACATTTTTGTGTATATCAAACTTTAGCTTGGTGATTTGCAGGAGCAAATAGTTGTCGGTGATTTAAATTATTCCATTAAACGATCTAGGGCGGTTGTGAGTTTAACGTATGGGCTTTTCGGTGGCAAAGGCGACTGCGACTCCAAGTCCGCAGTGTGGACTTGGAGTGTGGAGCAAACAATAATATTGGTATAGTCCTGTCATGTCGCGAAACGTCAATTTGCTCTAGACCCTGGCGGCACAAAAACCTTAAAAGTATACCGATTAGGGTTGTTACAAGTTGTACGTATAGGTGTACGAACAAGAAGATCTATTCGTACAATTCGGCTGTCAAAATCCGAACCCAAGGTTGTTATCCTTCAAGGTTTTTATAATATGTTTTTCTTTCTAAAATTAATTAACTCAAGCGATTTAGTGAATATATATATTATTTATTTACATTTTGCATTTCAATTACTATACATGTCTATACATACAAACATTTTTTAGGCATTTTCGATTCCATTTTCACTCCGTCGATGTGTTCACCGATGATCGTAGTTGGCATGTTGTTGTGGCAAATTGTAATGCTCCATGTTCCGGTCCATGGTGTGTCTCAGACCGCGGGAAGATGTTGTCTCTTCTTCAGCATCATGTTGACTCGACCAATCATCGCCTTCGCCGAGATCTGGATGCTTCATTCGGGTCTGAAATTGTTTTAAAAGTACATCAATACCGCATATCGAAATGTTAGGAAATCAAGCGTTTCTTTCAGTCTGTATGATTGTACTCATATCCACACTTGGAAATCATAGGCTGATCTGTTTGACAGCTTGCTTATTCGTACAATTTGGCCCAGTGGGAGATAAGGCTGGTGTCATTGCTCGGTCGTATAGGGCTATTACACTGCTTACTTTTGGATGGAATAATCCGTGGATTTTCTGTCAAATCGATTTGACACATTTTACCATGGCACGGAAAAGTAAGTTCGGCTCGACCTATGTACATTCTGTCACCGTGTGGTAAAATATGTCATCGAAGCTGGGAAGAAGAAAAAAAGGAAAAGTCGAGAGAAAACAAACACGAATCTAGTTGTGATGCGGCGATCTCAAAAATTAAACCGT
>KZ062099.1:134129-185980 GCA_002091835.1 Anopheles maculatus
GTGGTAACTTCTGTCAAACAACGCGGATTGACATATTTTACCATGGAATATTCCACCCAAAAGTAAGCAGTGTAATAGGGCTAGTAGGGTAACTGTACCAGTTTTCGGCAGTGTACCTGTTTTCGGCAGGCGAGTCAAACAAGCTTAATACCATAAGAAATCCATATAGAAATATTCTTTGAACAATTTTTATCGAATGAAATCAATACTTACTCTCCAAATACAAATTTTAAGCGCATTTACATTGATATTTACAGAAATATCGAAATATTTGTGCACAGCTTCAAGCATTTCGGCAGATATGCTGTCAGTCGATAGGTCGGCAGATTTTGTAATTAAGCGAAAAACTATTTGTAGAAGGCCATGAACAGGTATACAATCTTGAAGGAAAAGGTTGATTTTTACCCGGCACTTTTTCGGGTGGAATCTGAAACAGCTTCTTCTTCAAAAGCAAATATACTAAGTGAATTCTTAACATAAACATTACGAAATGCGTCATATATCGCTCCCCAGTCCGCAGGAGCTGTCAAATTTTGAAGAAATTGTGGAAGAAACCGGGAAAAACAATAAGATATGAAGATTTGACACACAGTGGATGGACAAACGGAAGAAGAAGCGAAGAGCGACAGTGCGAGGGGGGCACAGCTGTTCGAATGTTTACATTTTGATTTGTTTTTTTCTAACGTTGTGCATCCGTTTTGGCGGTTATAATTAATATCATTCCATAAATTGTGTGATTTTCAAGTGTTTCATTCAAAATTTAGAGATGGAACCAACCAAACGAGTGAAAACTAGTAACAAAGTTTCCAAATTAGGTAATAAATTGTGGGAGCAGTGTCGAAAGGAGATGACAAATAGGCTGGAGCAAATAGTGCAGGTCAACCGGAATCAGGTAATGGTATAAATAAAAGTGTGGTTTTAATCCACATAGGTGTATTACGAGAACATATACAAGTTTAAGTATTAATTGCAGTGATATTATGTAAGATAAACACACGCGTAATATGGTTGTTTTATTAGTTTTGCTTGATCGATTTGGTTGTAGATGAAGTCAACTTCAATCAAGGGCCGATGGAAATTATGGTAGAAGCACCCGGTCCCAAAACTACCCAATCATTGGAGCACTGAAGGAACTGAATGGCTACGAAGTACCGTATCAGGGGTTCAGCGATTTCGTTGTACGATACGGACCCGTCACAGCGCTGCGCCTCGGCTCGGTGAATGCAGTCGTCGTGAATGGGATCGACAGCATCAAGGAGGTGCTGATCAACGAGGGTCAGCACGAGGGCAGCCGGCCACACTTCCGCCGCTATCAGCTGTTGTTTTCCGGCAACAAGGGAAACTGTAAGTCGTTCTCCAACCGAGCTTTTTTAGTTACAGCAATTGAGCATCTATTTCATTGTGAATGTTCGTCCATATTCTTACAGCACTTGCCTTCTGTGACTGGTCCGATGTCGCGATATGCTTGTCCCGCAACTACAGCTTCCGCTTCGATGAGATAAATACTGTGGTGGATACACCGACACGCTACAGTTGCTTCAGCAGTGCATCGTGACGGTAAGCAACATAGTCGATTCGGTCGATTCAGCACCGTATAGTTCTGCGTTTACCAAACGTAATACGGTCGGTGCTATTGACCGGTGGCGATCCGTTGCTAACCGTCGACGATCGCCTACCGAATCAAAATGGGAAAGGTTGCTGGGCATTAAATATATGAAAAGCGAGAATGACTTCAGCCTCTAACCAGAACGGATGTCTGTTTACTGTATTTAGAAGTAGCCAAATATCACAACACAATCGTGGTGGACGAAATCAACCACATGCTGGGCACGGTCAAGGAAGTTAACACCGTCGGAATTAAACCGCTAGTTTTCACGATCTGCGCTAAGGCATTCTCACAGTACTTTGGCATCCATTGGTTCGAGGTAGACTATAAGCACTTCCAGTAGTTGGTGGATAACTTCGACCAGATCTTCTATGAAGTCAACCAGCGTTACGTGGCCGATTTCCTGTCATTCCTGTTACCCCAGCATCGGCAGAACCTGCGCCGTATGGACCGTTTGGCGGAAGAGATTTGCACGATCATCCAGGACACGATCATTGGTGATCGCTACGAGCGGTGGGGCGAAGGCAGCGAACCACGCGATTACGTTAACAGTCTGATTAAGCACGTCAAGGCAGGTCGCGGCCCTGCCCTCGAGTGAGAGACGGCACTGTTCGCGCTGGAAAACATTGTCGGCGGTCATTCGGCTGTCGGTAACTTCCTGGTGAAGGCGTTCGAATACATCGTGCAACACCCGGAGAAGCAGCAATGCATCCAGGCCGAGGCGGACGATGTGCTGGAGCGCCACGGTCGGCAGGTGATCGAGCCGATCGTGCCGAGATGCCATACACAGAACATAGCATCATGGAGGAGCTACGGTTGATTGCGTCCCCAATCGTGAAACACGTTGCCAACAAGGACAGCCAGATTAGAGATAAATATTTCGTTTCGTTTTGCGAGGCGATTTGTCTAAAATCAAAATAAATATTTAAGGTTACACTGTGGCCAAAGATACGCTTATCTTCCTAGACAACTACGACCTCAGCATGTCGCCGCAGTTATGGGACTCACCGGAGAGCTTCCGCCGGAGCGCTTTCTTGCAGCAGGGCCGCGTGGTGAAGCCTGACTACTGCATTCCGTTCGGTGAAGGGCGGCGTTCGTGCATGGGCTACCGGATGACGCAACTGCTCTCTCCAGGGGCCCCGAGGCCGCTGCAAACAGAACATCAATAATCAGGAAGCCCCTTACAAATTGTGTTTTTCAAAGGACGTGAGAAGAGGGGGCGGGGGGCGTGATAAGGCCTTCGTATTCCGGGGCTTCCCTACAACGGGCGTACTCCGCTCACCGTTTGATCCGCCACTGGTTATACCTACCAAATAAATCAAACCGAGAAGTTGTCACCAATCTAGAACAGCCCAGAAAACGTGTATTTTACGTGTGTCCAGAAACTGTAAAATACACAAAAATCAGTTTTTATAACCAGTTTGGTTGTTAGAAATACCACATTTAATGGGGTACTAACTCGTTTTTGTTGCAAAACGGTACCAATTTGTACACACAACCCGGATAGTGACAGTTGCTTCGAATCGGATTGCTGTATCCAAGAGCGTGGACCAAAATCTCTCCAGCACGTGAGTACAAATAAAAATCTTAAACTTTGTTTCTCTTCTCCACCACAGAATTCTTCACACTTCTTCAGAATAAACAAACAATCACAAGCGAGAAAGCGATGGCGAATTGTGACGTCATGCGTAGCAGTGCAAGCAGAAAGACAATGATGGAAATACAGCATCAGCAAGAAAACAACATAGCAAACAACCATACAGAAGAAAATTGTCAAGCAAGCCAAAATTCAAATTATATTTTCGAAATTTTTATTTATTTTTGAATTCGCATATTCAAATTCGAAATTCGAAAATGTTGAAACGACTTTTGATTGAAAATCAAAGATGGCTGCCCACATGTGACGTACCCCCGTAATATCTGCTATTCTGGGTGCTGGCAGTTTAACTGACAGTTTTTTGCGGACTGGGTCAGCTTTCTGATGCCACGATTCTTCTAATGCTCTCACTGTGTAGTATATTACCATTGTTCTACCTGAATTCCAATAGCGGCAGACCATATGGTAGTTACCTTGGGATTTGTTAATTGGGTTACCGAATGACAGACGCAACGGTTGGCGGCCATGACTGGAGATTCGGGATTGAACGACGAACGAGAGAGGACGCGTCTCTACAATCTGGCGACGAGGATTAAGCAGAAGTATCTAAATTTCTTGGCGAATATTATCAATATTATTAGCAAAGGTAAGAGATAAGTGATATTTGTGTCATAAAATAAATGATCATAAATCACTTATTCGCAGTGCCGAAAATAGGAGCACAGCCTGCCGAAAATAGGAACATTCTGCCGAAAATAGGAGCAAAACCGATGTTTGCATTTTTGGAAATATTTCTAAAAAACTGATTTTAATCATTAGAACATGTATTCTGAAACATTCTTTGGAAGTTTTACAACCAAAATAATACCATCTTCAATCAAAATTATTGAATTAAATAATTGTATTTGTATTTTTTTCTGAACAGCTGTACTAACGTGCCAAAAACTGGTACATTTACCCTATACGATTTTGTCGTACGACTTTTTCAAATTTTGTATGGAATTTGACAGATAAAGTCGGATGACAGATAAAGTCGTACGACCAAATCAATCAAATTTGTTCTTGGTCGGACGGTCGTATACGACCATCCGACGAGCAATGACACCAGCCTAACTCTACCTTCTATCTTTAATATACCTTGATCACACTACATAAATGTGCTTCTTCATCTGGCTCGTGTAATCGCAGCTTATACCACATGATGACATTTGTTTGCTTTTTTTTTATCTCACACCAGTCTATATAAACGACGATGGTTCGTCCGAACCAGCAAGAGTGAAAAATAGCAAGCCTGCAAGCAGTGAACGTGTACGGAGCGTGTTGAAACACAGAGTGAATAAAATTACAACTTTTCTCAGTGCAAAAACGAATATTGTTGTGAACTTGATAGTGAAGAAGGTAATTTCCCTATAGTATTACGTTTTGGTAATGGAAACATCTCGATTAGTGTGGAAAAGTTAGGAAAAACCAGTTCATTTTTCTGTGCAATGGGAGTGACTCGTTTGCTGCAAGATGGCGTAATGACGCAGTGAGCTGTGCTAAATAGGCAGCAAATTTACATTGTAGGAAACGCTACGACATTGCTTTTGCATCTGAAATCGTGCGATCCAGCTGAAATAAACTATATTTCAGTTCTATTTCGTTCGTATCGTCCACAATTCCAAGGGTTTAAGTCAAAATTGTGAAAAATGTAAAAAATTGTGAATCATAAAACATGTAATTGCGGTAAAAAAGTACAGTAGAAATTAACCGAAGAGTAGAGTTTCGTAAATCAATTCTTTCTTAAGTAAAAAAATGGAATGATATATCTAAATTCAACGATCCATAATGATTTTTTTTTTCATTATTCATTGGACTGACGCAACACAAAAATGGTCGTCATTGATGGCGTCATTGCGAGGCTACAGTGCGAATATGTATAAGCTGCTGTAAATAGCTGGCTGATCGTAATTCATTTATATATCTGTATTATTTTCTGCGAAAAAGTAATGCTTCACCACGAACATTGCAATTAGCATTACTTTAATCAATTTTTTTTTTCGAGTAATGAAAATGCACTTTATTTATTATATGAATCATGTATGTATGATGTTTTTATGCGAAAGATTTCGTCATTAGTTTATATTTAGCACAAGCCACAGATTGTTTTTATCTAGAAGCTTCCGTTGAATCACAAGTTGGTAGCAAATGGTTCGAGAATGTTCCAGATGTCAATGCGTGCAAAAACAAATACAGTGCCGAAGTAATTTAGTCAACACCAAGCTTATGACTTGTCTACATTCAATCGTAATGATATAATTAGATTATAGCTTCCTTGCCGCGAGACATATATTGCGAAAGAATTACATGCTAGCCGCTTTTATTATGTCACAGATAATACCCGAGTAGTTTCTGGTTGCAAGTAAAGGCTACAAAAACCGAAGCAACCCTAATAATAACCCTGTGTTTTTGTTATTTTTAATCAACAGCTGCAAAATGCAAATCTTTGTGAAGACTCTGACCGGAAAGACCATCACCCTTGAGGTCGAACCATCCGACACAATCGAGAATGTGAAGGCCAAGATTCAGGACAAGGAAGGAATCCCCCCGGATCAGCAGCGTCTGATCTTTGCCGGCAAGCAGTTGGAAGATGGTCGCACCCTGTCCGACTATAACATTCAGAAGGAATCCACCCTCCATCTGGTCCTGCGTCTGCGTGGTGGCATGCAGATCTTCGTCAAGACGCTGACCGGAAAGACCATCACCCTTGAGGTCGAACCATCCGACACCATCGAGAATGTGAAGGCCAAGATTCAGGACAAGGAAGGAATCCCCCCGGATCAGCAGCGTCTGATCTTTGCCGGCAAGCAGTTGGAAGATGGTCGCACCCTGTCCGACTATAACATTCAGAAGGAATCCACCCTCCATCTGGTCCTGCGTCTGCGTGGTGGCATGCAGATCTTCGTCAAGACTCTGACCGGAAAGACCATCACCCTGGAGGTCGAACCATCCGACACCATCGAGAATGTGAAGGCCAAGATTCAGGACAAGGAAGGAATCCCCCCGGATCAGCAGCGTCTGATCTTTGCCGGCAAGCAATTGGAAGATGGTCGCACCCTGTCCGACTATAACATTCAGAAGGAATCCACCCTCCATCTGGTCCTGCGTCTGCGTGGTGGCATGCAGATCTTCGTCAAGACACTGACCGGAAAGACCATCACCCTTGAGGTCGAACCATCCGACACCATCGAGAATGTGAAGGCCAAGATTCAGGACAAGGAAGGAATCCCCCCAGATCAGCAGCGTCTCATCTTTGCCGGCAAGCAGTTGGAAGATGGTCGCACCCTGTCCGACTATAACATTCAGAAGGAATCCACCCTCCATCTGGTCTTGCGTCTGCGTGGTGGAATTTAAATAATTCAATAAAGCAACTTGAACATTGTCACGAGCATCATAATTTATTGTATTTTTCGTTTTCATGGAGTATAATATCACAATTGTTTCATTTTTTATTCAAAATTTTAGATTGGTTAGTTTATCATCGAGTGTTGATAATTGATTTTTTTCCTAGATCACAAGTTGGTTTTAAGAATTGTATATAAATTTACATTTCATGGTTTTTAAATTTTTGTTTCCACAAACAAAATAAAAAATCATTTATTTTGACAGCTTCTCGTTGTTGTCATTGCGCCTGTGCACGTTTTTGACGGCTGAAAACGTCAGTGCAATTTCCAAAAACTGACCGAGAAAAAATCAATCGTCCTCGCGCAAGAAGTATTGTTTCCAGCTGATCCCGTTCTAGAACTCTGTCTCGCACGCCAAATTTCCTGCGGGAGAATGGCCAAAAAACAAACGCTTGTACTGCTAGGGTTCGAGGATGAACCAATAGCAGAAAAGGACCGTCCTTATCTATCCTCCACGACAAACAAAATTGGTGGCCATGCGGTAAGTAAAAGCTGCTGGGACACACACACTGCCCGAGAACATAATCCTCCACGACAAACAAAATTGGTGGCCATGCGGTAAGTAAAAGCTGCTGGGACACACACACTGCCCGAGAACATAACTTCGATCGATATTTTTGCCTTCTTTGTTTGCCCCCTGTCTGCTGCTACAGAATTGGCCTGCTGGTGCGATAGACGTTCAGCCGTGCATTTTCTGCGGCCATCAAAGGCCACTGATCGTGCAAATCTATGCACCGTTGGATGATTCGCAATTTCATCGAACGTTGTACGTATTCGCGTGTTTAAATGCACCCTGCTCAACGCAATCCCAGGCGTGGACGTGCCTACGGATACAGTCGCTTGAAAAGAGCTCGCCTGGTGCGGAAGGTGGTACGGTAATACGATCCGGCAAGGTAGCATCGAAGGATACTACGATATCGTGGTGTAGCGGTGCCGATGATTGGGAGGAGGACGAGCAGGAGGATATGGTGGAGGTGCGTGAGGGTTTTAGTACCTCGACCTTCATGCGTGTTGATACGAACAGTGTTGCGGCGGAACAGCTGTTGAACGAGGAGAACGGCAACGTTATCCAGCATGAGAAAGTGTCCGACGAGGACGACGAAAGCAATTCGATGGAAGCGGAACCCATACCAGGGTTTGAGAACCTGCGGGTAGATGAGACGAATGCAAACGCACGCGGTGATGGTAGACCATCCGGCGGAGCTACCGGAGGCGGTGAACTGATTGATAATTTTTACGCAACGAGAGCATCGGCTGAGATTGAAGGACTGGAAGCGGAAGTCGTTGTTGTGGATACGCCCGTGTCGCCGAAACGTGATTTAATCGCACTGCTGAAGCAGCCCCAGGTTGTGCCACGAAACATTGCAGACGTAACGCTGCGCGGACTGTACATCAGCGTGGATGAAGAACGGTACATTGCACCGCTTGCTTCCGATCACGTTCGGGAACTGCTTGCCGAGTATCAGCGCCAAGAGGATGGTTAGAATGTCGTTTGCGTACAGTTAGTGCGGTCATATGCAATTAATTGGTGTTTTTTATTCGCTTCTCTCTGCCTTACAGTGATAGCTAGCCCCGTAAGTCCGGTGGAAAATGTTGCTTCGGGAACTAAGCAACAGCCAAAAGTTAGCCTTGATCAGGAGCTGTATGAGAAGGGCATCCCCATGCATGGCGATCTGATGTTTCATTCGTTTCTGAGCAAGCTGCAGGAGAACCCCGGCCAGCTGCTGCGCTATTCACGTAACGCCTTACCGTTGCTGATTGCGCCGATCAAGGAAATTACCATTCCGCCACACTGTCAGTACTGCAAAAATGAAATGATCTGTGAAATACAGTTGCTCCCGACGATGATCGAAAAGCTGCGGTTTGAGGTGAACGGCGAACGGATACCGATTGACTTTGGTAACGTGCTCGTGTGGACTTGTGGCAAAAGCTGCTGGGACACACCGGACAAAATGCGTCAGGAGCTCGTGCTGGTACAAAACGAAGCGTAAAACCAGCAGGGGCCGGAAATTTGAGTGATGCAATCTTCCATTTGCCTTCGGGAGACGAACGGAACGGAAAAGGCTGGTTCCGGCAGAGTCGCTTGGTTTGTGCCACCTCGAAAGGAAAGGCAATTCTGTCGTGTACTGAAACCATCGTCAATTTGGATAGTTACCTTAGACAGCACAGCCGCCACCGCAGCGCTGATGTGACTCTGACCGCCGATGAGGAAACGGAAACGTATCAGCATTTTAAAAACACGCAATCGAAATATGCACCCGCAGCCGGCAGCATATGACGAATGTACACCGCGTGATTAGACCCGGTAGATATTTTATCGTGTTTTATATGAGTGAAATGTTCGGCTCGAGTGTTTTAGTAGCATCGATATCTGATAGCTGGAACGTGTTGGTATGAAAATTACTCCTACCCTATACAGTAAGTAGCGGTTAATGTGATAGCAAACAAAACTAAACCTATCGTATGCGAACATGTAAGAGCGTCCAGCTCCGGTCGCTTTAAGAAAGTGTGCGCATTGTGCATGGAATGCACACGTGCCAGCAGCGATTTAGCAATGCCGTCCGATTTTCTTTACGGCAAACTTCTTAATCCGTTGTTCCTTGCGTTGCGACAATTTGGTTACCAATCGAATCTGAAACCACATGTAGAAGAAACGCGCCAAAACGTATCCGCATCCGTAAATATTGTTAACCGAACAGATTAGTTTTCCAGGTTTGTTTTAGTGGTGCAAGCAGCGCAACGAGATGCGTTCGGGGCAATTGAGCAAGAGGTGCGGCCACATGTAACGATCTTTAATCATAGATTTCAAAGATTAGCTATGAATTTATTCGCATTCTCTAAAAGTTTCTTCTACTTCTAAATAAAGTAAATACAGAATTAAATAAAATCTTTTGTCTTTGTTTACATTCAATTTGTAGCAACTGCCAATATCGGGTTTTTAAACTGACGGATACGTTTGCGTGAACCTAGCCTACAGGTTTCGTGGTTGTTGACATTGTGCGTGAAGGAAGCCCCCGCATTCAACAACTGTCAAAGTGAATTTGTTTCTCATCGCTTGCGAACGTGAATTTCTGCTGTTTCATCCGGCAAGCGATTGTTAATTTCCCATTTCTCGTAGTGCTTTCGTGCGATCAGTTTTATTTCATCAAAAATGAGTTCGATTGGCACCGGTGTAAGTAAATGCAATGCATTCAACGCTTTTAACTGTGATAAAGCTCGTATGTTTTACGGTTTGAGGTTATGGCGCTGTATTCTGTTTTTGTTTCGGGCAATATTCATTGATTGTTCCCCGGTTCCATTTACATCGGTTATCGGTTCCGTTTTTTTTTCAGTATGATCTGTCCGCGTCACAGTTCTCTCCCGATGGGCGCGTGTTCCAGATTGAGTACGCGGCAAAGGCGGTTGAGAATAGTGGCACGGTAATCGGGCTGCGCGGCAAGGATGGTGTTGTGCTGGCCGTGGAGAAACTGATCACGAGCAAATTGTACGAGCCGGACTGCGGTACAAGAATCTTTACCATCGATACATCCATTGGAATGGTAAGCAACGATAAATGATTGCAATCGTGTTCTCCTGAGCTAGTTACTAAACTAAAGTTCCTGTACCTTCCTGGCACTGTTGTAGGCTATCAGTGGAATGATTACCGATGGTAGAGCGGTTGTGGACATTGCTCGCCAGGAAGCTGCCAGCTACCGACAGCAAAACAATCGCCCCATTCCGCTCAAACAACTGAACGATCGTTTGTCGAGCTACTTCCACGCATACACACTGTACAGTGCCGTGCGACCATTTGGCGTGAGCGTCATTCTAGCGTCATGGTCGGAGGAAAATGGATCCGAAATGTACATGATTGATCCGTCAGGCGTGTCTTGCGTGAGTATCCCATCCCTTCACAAAGGTCGAATTTTATATGTGATTCGAAATTTTAACACTTTAACACAACCTTTTCCAGGGATACTTTGGCTGTGCCGTCGGAAAAGCTAAACAAACGGCCAAAACCGAAATAGAAAAGCTGAAACTTTCCGAAATGAGTGTCAAAGACCTGGTGCTTACGGCTGGCAAAATGTAAGTAATTGTAACAAAACGTAACCCCCGTTTTAAAAGGCCTCACTTTAATGTTGTCCTAAATCTCGAACCACAGTATCTATCAGGTGCACGATGAACTGAAGGACAAAGACTTCAAACTGGAGCTGAGTTGGGTATGTCAGGATTCGAAGGGCATCCACAAGACGGTACCGGCGGAAGTGTATGCAGCAGCGAACCGCGCTGGCCAGGAAGCGGTCGATGAGGATGATAGTGATAACGAAATCTAAGTTAAGGCACTTCGCACAGGTACGATGCTTTGCAACACGTTCTATTTTGTCATCATAAACATTGCTCTTTGTGAAGGAAGTAAAAAAAGGCGGATGGTTGGTTGAAATACTATTCTCTCTATTTAGCTCTTTCTGTAAGATTTCCACCGAAATAATACACACCATTGCATAGACCAACTAGCCACTAAACGATCGAATGAGAGGATGCATGGAAAGAATGGCTGCGCGCCTGTTGCTACCAACTAGCATCCTCTCAGGCGGTCGGCTATGGCAAGGGTGGGTTGGTTATCACACGTAAACATTAAAACACAGATAATTTTACATCAGCTTAGGCAGCCGTGCTATTCTTGTTTCTTGTAAGGAACCAGATTCAAATGTTGCCTGTCTCCTGGGTTTTTTTTATCCTGGACCGATAATGGAAGGTGATTTATAAAGCAGGGACGCCCAGCAAGATAGTACCATCATCTCAAAGCATAAGCACAGTTGGAAAATTGCTAGTTTGAAAAGAAAAACAACAAGAAGGATTATTAAGTATTATGATGTGGTAGTAAAGAATAGCTACCCACCATTTTTCTGCACCTGCAGTGTGATGGGAAAGACACAATCGGAAATGCTGCTGCTCACGATACCCGCTATGACGAGTGGTTGTATCCGGCAAAGTATAAGCACTGCTTGCAACACAAAATATTTGCCCTGCAAATGAATTCGGGGAGAAGAGAGCATGATGTGCATCAAAAATATGATCTCCTGCTGCGTCACGAGCCACTTATTCACAAACCATAAGCTTAAGATCCGAATAGAGTGGGGCAAGCATTCGCACGAGAATGTTCAATCCCCACACGCCGAGCAGTATAGAGATGACGATCAATGGCACAAAGTACAGAATGATGCGGTTGAAATTGGGCTATAAAGAGGAGGTCGTAGAGTGATTATTATTGTACATTGTTACGTCAGATCACTAGGTACTAAGCCTCACCGGTCTCGTACTTACATAATCCTCCACAAATACGACATTCAAAGCCAGGAAGAGAGCGGTTTGCACGACCGGTAGCTGCATGATAAGCATACGCACGAAGCGTAATCGATTCCTGCAACAACAACAACAGGCATTGGCATAAAATGTACAGGAAAACTGTACGGATGCAACTCTCTAATTAATCTCCACGTAATGACTCACTTTGTCACGGGGGCTCGTTTGAATAGCGGCATAAAACAGCACAACGGTGGGGTACGGAGGGAAAAGGTTTGCGAATCGGTCGATTTAATGAGCGCATCTTCTCCGTCGACATATTGCATACACAAGCTGAATAGAGAGCGTGGTGGGATAAAGCATGAAATCATGTATGTGTTACTATTAGTTTTATCTCGATCAGCTAGTTCATTGTGGGGTATCTCGTTGATCTATCGATACTAACCTAAAGTAGACGTACGCACAGATCATGAAGTAAACGTGCATGACCGTGTCGCACAGGAAGAAGGCACGCGGTACAGAGATGGACACCACACCAAACAGCGTAACGAGCTGGAATTTTCAAAAAAAATTTGAAATAATTTAAAAGAATCAACATTTGTTTGATATTGTTCCTACCGGGTAAATTGTCAGCAACAGTATCGATTTCGTTTTGAACTGTTTTGGTGTTCGATGTAAGATATGGTAGGCATTCTTAAAGAAGACACTAAAGGTAGCAATACTCAGCAGGACGGTTGCGGCGATAATTAAGGCGAGTGGGAGTGTTAAGCCTGTTGAAAAAAACGATATAAAAATGGATTTTTGAAGAGTCTCATCAGGTTATCTTGCGAGAGCAGCTATATAATTACCATCGAGATATTCCTGTACGGTTGGCAACTCGTTGGTGCAATCGCCATCGGTCAGGGTAGCATTTTCTTCCGTAAGGACATCAACAACCATCGACTCGTTGCTATCCATATTGCACGAAAGATGCGATCGTGTTATAGATCAACCTGGGAAAAGATAGGCTTTCCTGGGAAAAGTGTAAGAACATCCATTAGAACGATCAGTTGTTTATTGGTAGATCGGTGTTTATTGTTTATCGACCGTTAAGATATTTTTCTATATTATTTATAGGTATACTTCCCACCCTTCACCACCTCACCACCATACGTTAGGTGCCATTCCACGCGATCGTAAAGTGGCAAGACGCACGCTGGTGGCGTTGGAAAGATTCTCTTGCATAGGCTATTAATTTTAATAAAAGCAGCAGCGAATCTCTTCGACAGACGGGAATGAAGTCGGTCTGGTTTTTGATTGGTTTGCGTTGCGCGTAAATTAAAGATGTTTCCCGCAAATGTGATCCCTGTCCATCACACATCATCTTTGCCTAGCCAAATGGATCAAATGCATTAGTTTGTGTGGGGATGTGTGAATGATGTCCGAGTTTTAAGATCAGCTTGGTAATAAATAATAATGTTTGTTGATTGTGAACAACTACATTCTATGTTTCGGGAACTGAACCATATCAACATCATGAATTCAGCTGCGAAAGTTCATGCGAAACAATAGAATCACTGATGCACAGTGCCACAAACCGCATGTTTCGTACAGTTTGCTTGTCTTTACTTACTTACTTACTTATCAGGCGCTACAACCGCTTCGCGGTCTTGGCCTGCTGCAACAATCCTCGATACCGCTCACGGTTTAGCGCCGTCGTCTGCCAATCCAATATCCCGGCCGTTCTGGCGGACGCATCTACGCCATCACTCCATCTCAGTTTGGGCCTACCACGCCTCCTCTGTCCATGTGGACGGCCTAAAAGGACTTTACGGGCTGGGTCGTCCGGTGCCATTCTCATGACATGACCAGCCCACCGGAGCCTGGCGAGCCTAATTCGCTGCACGATGGTAAGATCACCGTACAGCTCATAGAGCTCGTCATTGTAGCGGCTCCTCCATTGTCCTTCCACACATACACATACACATAAATCCTTCTGAGCATCTTCCTCTCGAACGCGGCTAAGAGGGTTTCGTCAGTTTTGGACAAAGTCCATGTCTCAGAGGCGTATGTGAGTACTGGGACTATAAAGGTTCTGTACAGTCCCAGCTTCGTCCGTCGCGACAGGTATTTTGAGTGGAGAAGTTTCCTCAGGCTGTAGTATGACCGGTCGTAATCGGTGCTGACCTTTGACCCCAGATAGGTGAAGTTTTGGACGACTTCGAAGGTGCGATCACCTATCTGTACATCACCCCTGCGTAAATCAGTGTTTGTTAGCAGGGCCGCTGGTGATGCCACCATCATTTTGGTTTTTGCCTCGTTGATCTCCAACCCTAGGTTCAGCGCCGCATGCTCGATCCTTTGGTAAGCTTCTGCTACATAGGAGAGCCTCAAACCAATGATGTCTATGTCATCAGCGTATGCCAAGATCTGGAGTGACTTATAGAAGATGGTCCCCGAAGTTTCCACCTCCGAGTCTCGGATGGCCCTCTCTAGCGCCAGATTGAATAGGAGGCAAGCAAGCCCGTCTCCCTGGCGCAGACCCTTGGTGGTAGCAAAGGGTCCTGAGAGATTTCCATCCACCTTCACCTGGCTTGTGATGTTGGTCATCGTCATACGTACAAGCCTGGTAAGCTTGTCCGGGATTCCAAATGAGCTCATTGCGTCGTATAGTTTTACCCTGGCTATGCTATCGTATGCGGCTTTAAAATCTATGAAGAGATGATAAGAGTGTAGCTGCTGCTCCGCCATCTTCTCCAAGATTTGTCGCAAGCTGAATATCTGGTCAGTGGTTGATTTTCCGTTTCAGAAACCTCTTTGATAGTTTCTAACTGTCTCTTCAACGAATGGGACAAGTCTATCTTGTATAACTAGGGAGAGAAGTTTGTAGGCGGTATTCAACACCGTAATACCCCTGTAGTTGCTTCACTCTAGCCTATCTCCCTTCTTGTATATGGGGTAGATGATGCCGAGATTCCAATCACAAGGCATCGATTCGCTATCCCATACCTCAGTAATGATTTGATGAATTTCCTGTTCGAGTGCCGCACCACCGTTTTTGATCAGCTCGGCAACTATTCTGTCGGTACCTGGTGCCTTGTTGTTCTTGAGCCGACGGATGGCCTTTCGTGTGTCTTCAATGCTAGGTGGCAGTAGCATGATATCATCTGCTAGTGGAACCTCTAGCTGTTCGTTGAACTGATCATTTAATAGTTCATCAAAGTACTGAGCCCATCGCGAGAGGAAATCTGGCTGGTAACTGACCAGATTTCCATCCTTATTTCGACAGCAGGTCACCTTAGGTCTGAAGTTGTTTCGGTGGCCTGCTATCTCGTGGTAAAACTTTCTTCCTGGTCCGTAGCGCACTCTTATTTCTTGAAGTTCCCGCACTCGTTGATCTTCCTTGTCTTTAGTAGCATTTAAATACGATTTTAATGCATTAAATAGTGTTCTATAGTTTGTAACACAAAAATAACTTCAAACATCAGAAAAACTCAACGTGTCCTGATATAACAAAACAAAAACCTTTACATCGATATGTTAAACTCAGACTTGAAAGGTTGTGTAGAGAAATAGGAGATATGCCAAGACGTTACGTTGTATCCTGACCAACTCGTCTGGTATGGTTATGATTGGTTCTTGAACACTAGTTCTTTCCACTACGAAAAGCTTACCCTACTAAGCCAAGACCGCTGACCACCCCGATGGTACTAATTGCACCACTTTGTCGGCTACAAATTAGCGCAGCTCATTGTACCGTAACGCGCAAACAACCATAATTTATGAGCAAAACAAATGATTTAGCAACATTTGCTTCAGAGCTGCTATACATCCATTACGAGTGGGCTTGTTCTCCCTTGGGAAATTAAAAAAAACTCAAAATAAAAACATATTGCATGCGATTTGGGGTAGCGCCACTTAACACCTGTGCAAGTAGGTGATAATCGAAATTATTCGGAAGCAATATGATATCCAAAAAATTGGCGGACCCTCCAATCCAAGAGGTCATTATCAATGAATCCATGTTGTTTGCAGGTGTGGACAGAGTTCCTTTGTGTTGCGGTACCGGTTTGGTGGGTGAGCGTGTTTCCCACCATCCGTTTTTTCGGTTTGAATCGAATGACCTTCAAAGGAAGCAGCACAAAGGTAACAACGCATTCCGACTGCTTACGCTTGCCGATCGAACGTTTCAAGCGGAAGAAAGGTGTAGAAGGATGAGGTGCATGAAAAGGAAAAATTTATGCGCACATCGTTTCGCGCCAGTTCCTTATTCATTTTTGTTTCATGTTTGTAAATCTATTCTTTAAATCACAGGGTATTTTCTGATAAGCAGGTTTTAAGCGAAGATCCGCAGAAGAATTTTTTGCCATTTTGTATCCTAATTTGTGTTGCTTCAACGCAAAGATAAAAAAAAGATAATCTGGAAGTATCAATTAGCATTGATTGAACCCCGTTCATTATGGCCGATTTATTGCGCGCCGTAAGGTCATGTACAAAAAAGACCCACACGGTGCGGTCTTCGTTCGCAGGGTGTGTTTTGCTTTCTTCTCTCAAAAGCCCTTTAACCTTCCATTTGTTGCGTTGAGTAAAAGTGAAACCAACGGTTGTAATGTACGTCAAGAGCACTTGCGACATCTGAAGAGGTTGACCGGAGCTATTTACCACCACAGCCTCTATTTAGCAGGTTTCGGTTGGCGTCAGTTCATATAACGTTCCTTTGCGTAACGACGAGTCACGTCTGTATCCGCGTAAGGTACATTTTTTTTATGCCTCCGAAGTCAAGGTTAACATTCGGGAGCACTTCTGGGATATTCCATCCTTCTCTCGGGAGTACGATGTAATGTGTGGAAAGTCAGGGCGTTCGGACAACTCGATCACTTGTCGATCGATGGGCACTAACTGTTCGTCAATGACAAATCGAAGCATCATCGAAAATACCCCGACGGTCACGGACCGGTAATGGCCGTCTAACGGCGTTACGGACGGCAACCTTCGAGCGCGCTCGTTCTTGAGCATACCGCGAAGAAGACAGAGCATTTTAATCGAGTGCATAAATTAATATCGTTGCATTGACACGACGAACATTTAGTGAGCAGTTCTGCGCTGTAACCGCAACCGTTTCTTCTTTTCTGAGGCCATCCGTATAGCGTGTAGGTGCTCCGTATTCCGGAACGCTCAGGCAGCGTGATATGATGTTTGCAAAGTGTTACTTTATTTCTATAGCGTTCGTCTTCTTGTTGCGTTGTTGTGCTTCAGCGCAGGTACATATCGTGATGTCTCATTGTGTGTGACGAAGGAACCACCAGATTGGGCTAACGCTGTCGAAAACACATTTTCGGAGCTACTAACGTTAACGACGTTAGAGAGACGGCTTTTACTCTTTTTTGGACAGCCTTGAAATGATTCGCGACCGAGATTAGTAGTGTGCTGGTGAGGTGGTTTAGTTTGGTAAGTTTTTTCGTGTTGTTTCATCTGTGTTCGTCTGTTGCAATGACGATGGAAAAAAAACATCAAAAGTCAGCCCAGGAATCACGCAGGTCTGTTGCCTATTCCGTCCAAGTCATCTTCGTTAGATCGTGAAATAGAAAATAAAATGATATAAATCCGTTTTTACCGTTTGATACGATTTCATCGCAAAGTGAAAATGTATTTTCCTTTACTGTCTATAAATAAGACGTAATGCCATAGCCATGGCACAACTTACAGTGTTTCTCACTTGATAATGCAAAGTTACCTATGATTTTTGCAAACGCTACATACGATTTCGTATGGAGCGTTTGCAAAAATCATAGGTAACTTTGCATTATCAAGTGAGAAACACTGTATTGGTGGTGGTCATGTTGAACTTTATCACGCTGTAGCCTTCTGTTTTCAATCAATCATTCGAAAGTCATTTACCTAATCGAACAGGATCAAATTACATGTGTCAGTCCGGCGTCCTTGGGCTAGTGATGGCGCACACTATAGCCACACTTGTTTTTCTTGTGCTGTTCTCGTGTGTGGCGTTCAAAGCAAAGCCCATTATGTTTGGTACACTTCAGTACACACAAGCTTTAACTTCGATCAATTGCATAATTTATCCCTGAACTCCAGTACGTTATCCGGTCAACGAATTAATTGTGAGCCGGTTGCAAGCACTGGCGTATAATCAACTATCGGTCTCAACGAATGGCGTTGCATCTAATACACCAACAGCTCCCTCATAAACAGCTGTTGCGGTGGATTGGGAAAAACGGCCACCGAATAATCTGCTCACCACTGCCTCTTAGATCATACTGCAGATTACTCAACACTCCGGCAAAGCCTGTGTGGGTCACTTGGGCACTCGTCCGGTAGAACACAGAGGCTGCGTGGATAAACCGTAAACCGCAATGAAAGTAACCGTTTCGTGCACTTTCTACGCTATCCTAAGACCGTGGATGGGGAGATTGGAACTTGTATTTTTTCAGTCATCTGAAACTCGTATCGCAGCATAAAGAGTGGGTCCATTCCGATGCCATGCTTAGACAAATGTACACTCACTGACACAGGGACAAGTAACCTTCTTCTTCGCAACAGCATCCGAACCCCACTCTGCACACTCACACTTGGGTGGCAACGTTGTAAAACCCGGTTACTGCGCGCGCTAACGATCGTTACTTTGGTTACAGGTTGGTGGTTGCTAAGATATGCGTCTAGCTCACAATTATGTCATCGTGACACACGTTTTGTCCTACAGTGGGACTATGCAGCTTGCACACAGTAAGGACAGTATGCACACATTAAATTCTAAACTCTTTCACTCAACTCACCAAAATAGCTGAAAGTACCAAACAAAAGTTCGATTCCGAATGCTTTCCCGGGACGGATGATGCCTACGAAACGCACTCTGATGCCCAGCAAATCGGTGTGGCATCAACGCGCGGAATCGCAATACACCGGACCGGATCGGGCGCGAACTCAACAACAACTAAACAGCTGAACTCCTCCGATCTGTGTGTGTTGCTCGTGTTGGTCGATCGCAACAAACCGTGCGCGCCCGTACACCCTCGGTACGGATGTTTCTCGCGCAACCCCACCGACAGACAGGGGTGGCGGTAGCAATAGGGGCAGCATTGAGTTGAGAAATCCAGAAGCATTAGTGCATTCGCTCTCCTCACGCTCACTGCTGCTTCTCAAACAGCGAGCATGTATTTTTGGTCTTTCCACCACGATTTTATACGACGTTGAAGGCGAGCGGATTGCACTGGTTGCGCGCGGCTTGTTTGCAAACAAAACATTAGCGGGCCTCTACTACTCCGATGCAGGTAGCAAACGGCACGCGTTCACTCTTTTCGGTGGTACATACATGTTTTTTTTTAACCATGTGCCATCATGCTCGACAAAATGTTCACGTAACATAGAAATGTGCATTTTTGTTAATTTGTTTCTGTTTTTTAAGTGGTTCTATTTCACAGTTTAATTCAATTTTTGTTAAATTTAAAGGTCACTAAGAAATAGAAATAGAAACGTATGTACTACTAGGCGATTATATTTTGTACAGCGTCGTGCTCATTTGTCCACACTTGTCGAGTTTTTCTTTTGCTCGTTATAGTGCAAATGTTAGTAATCACAACACATAACTAAAGGATATCTGTCTAATGCTAAGTACATTCGCAACGATTCATTGTTTGAACTCAATACCACGTTAATGGTGTTTAAATTGTACACATTTTACGTACACAAGAGCATACTGTTTGCATTTGCTACGTACTATCCGGATAATCTTCTATGTTTGTTTCTCATTTGAATCGTGTATAGAAGAAGCACGATGATCATTGCTATTATTTCTCTAGCAAACAATACTCTTCTTCTTCTTCTTCTTTCTTGGCCTAACGACCTCTTAGGTCATGTCTGCCATTTCTGGCTTACTAGACTTATTGTTACCGCATATAGTTGGATAGTCAGTCCTCACTATGGGGGAACGGCCTAGATGAGACTTGAACCCCGGTCCTGCCGTGTGAAGACCGACGCCGCTGTCGCATCTACCACCATGTATAGAAGAAGCACGATGATCATTACTATTATTTCTCTAGCCAAATAATACATTGTTTTATAATCTAAAAGATACTTTCATTTTGAACTCATTTTTAAATAAAAAATATGCATTATTCAGGTAAGTAATATAATAAAACTCCTCATCTAGATAATTTTCCGCGTCGCTCTAAGCCTCATATCCCGTATTAGTTACGCCCAACTTTTCGCTCGTCGGTTGTTGTTGGGTGGTGTAGAATTTGTATGAAAATACGGTAACTATTCCCACCTCGATCAATATTACCAGTTGTTTAATAACTGTAAAATATTGTTAACAATAATAGAAAACGATTAATCTATAACCTTTTCATGTAGATTAGTCTGATACAAACTTACTGTTAAGGTACACTTTAGGCTCACCAGCTTCAGTACATTCAAATGTCGACAAGTTGTAAATGAGCTCCAGGATAATTATCTGTGGTTTGGTGATGAGTAGCACCAGTTGTAGCAGAAAGAATCGTTTCTGTAAATTGATTGAAATCAAAACTTAATATAGCCGTACGCTATAGATGGGTCAGTTAAACGTTACTTACGAAGATCGGATTGTCGGGGTAGAGTGGAGCAACCGTTTTAATAAATGAAACCGATGATCCAACGTAAAATACGATCGATGCTATTATGAATGGCAAAATCACATAAAATACGTCGTAAAATAAGCCCTAAAATAACATAAAAATAATATTAATTTTTATAAACTATTTACTGCTTTACTTTTAAAACTTACCTTATCGTACGTGAAAATAATTAACTGTATACTGGCCACGACACTGTTGTAAATGGGTAGCTGCATAATTCCGAACCGGATAGCACGTAATTGCCGTCTGGAAAAAGTAAATTTTAGACGTTCGTTTAATCCACCTCATTTACTGGGGTCTCTTGTCCAGAAACACATCTCACTTTTTATCGTATATGAACCGAAAGCATGGACACACTTGGGGCGGTTCGATGGCTTTCGTTTCGTACAGCTCAATAATGGCCGTGTCACCACCAACCGATTCCTTGAGATAACGGAAAAACACCAAAATACACCAGCAAAACGCCACAAACGGCACTATGTCGCAGATGACCGCAACGTGCGGTATTACCAGCGCCACCACATTGAACGTTACCACCGTCTGCAAACAAAGCGCAAGAGAACTACATCGTGATCGTATACCGTGTCCCGGGTACTCCAAGAAAGCTATCATCCTCGACTTACAAAATACACCGTATTGGCAATGATTAGCACCATCACCTGGCTCTTCTCGGTGTGTCGCTTAATGAGTCTGATTACTTCTGCAAACACGTACGTAACCCACAGCCAGACAATGCAGCCGACGGTCAGCGATAAGCACAAGGGAATGACATACTCTGGAATTGAAATGGATGAATGAAACCATTACAGTATGCAACAGTTAGAATGCCTCGCTTAAACTCACCGGCATAGTAGAGCCGTAGCGGTGGTAGATAGTTCCTGCAATCGATGTCTTCCGGTTGAGAAATTTGCTCGTCGGTAAAATTCATTTTTGTTCCTACGATCCTCCGTGATCACCGCGCGCACGTGTATACTCCAAGGCGTCCGATAGAACAGCGTGTGAACTGGCGACGCTCTAGCAGCAATTAGAGCGTGCCGGCCAATGGTCTCTTTATCGGGTGTTGATATCTACGCAAACAGGGATGCCAATGAAGCAACCACGGATGTTGCGAGCAGTTAATTAATAAAGGAGTAAATAAAGATAATGGATTGCAATACTATGCTGGTTATAGGATGTATTTTGGACACCAGAATAAACCTTCCTCCAGACCGTGTTATCTAAGATGAGTTTATAGTAAAGCGTGTTTAATAAACTGGAAAATAAATACCAGCATTTCAATACACGCACGATCTCACGCTAACACACGAACAAGATTGTGTAGTAACCTACTTCCCAGTTCAAGTTCCCGGAGCTTCAAGCAATTGCTGGTCGATGATGCTGCCCCTGATTGAATATTGAACCGTCAACAGTAACTTCCCGACTGGCGTACTTCTCGGTCAGTAGCCCATGTTCTAGCCTTTTTAAAGCGTGTTTTGATGATCGACCATCGATCAGATGTGCTAAATGGGTGAACAAAACGTGCGGTTTCAAAGTCCACACCGATTTGATATATCAATTCTGCATCCCCACAAGTCGAACAAGAATGGACGTTAGTATCACGAGCGAGCTATACCGCATACATGTGCGCTGTGCTTCAATGTTTGCTTTATCGTGGTCTGTTTACGGGGAACTGAAAACAAACTAAAGTGAAAATCGATCGGTTTGATTCGATTGGCTTGTCCGTTCCGGACGCTTGCTAATTCACTAAAAATGCATTATCATACTTCTGCTCATATTCTGTTTTATTGTTTGTTTTAGTACGAAACATAAATTAAAAATATTCTTAACCTTTAGTTTTTACTTGTAAAGCTTGAGTAGTGTACACAACACAAATCGAACAGCACTAATCACACACTCCTGCCGGATTGCTATACATCCCTGAAGCCATGGCGCCAAAATACCCTACTCTTCTACCGATGGAACGTGCCACAAATTTCCTGTGCATCTGGAAACCTCTTCTCTTTCGCACCCTGCTGACGTTCACAAATCAACCTTCTGATTAAGTGCTGTGTATCCGACGGGAATTTCCTTCAGTTCCGTCTTCAGACAAAGAAACTCACTGCACACGCACATAAGAGCGGTGCAGACGGCATTCAGCATCCACCAGCCGATCGTCGAAGGGAAGGCCTCGTTATACCACCAGCATATCACCAGGTGCGTGAAGTGGAAGGTAAAGCTAAAATCCAAACACAGCTTCGTCCGCCTCACTATGAACCAAAGCAGTCCGGCACCGACTAGGGAGTTGAGTATGAAGGCAACGATAACCAATCGTCCACCGAGATCGGTTACGTGTATTTCCTGTGGGTAAGATGAATGCAGGCGTCAGAGAAAGGATCTGCATCTTTGCAGACTGATTGCGCTACTTACATGATACTCAAATATGTGATCCAGTGTGTGGTTAGCCTCGGCGAAAAAATCCATCACGTACATGATCGTCCCGAGGCTAACGTACAGCAGGGCCTGCATTGCAACGATCTGGGTGATGAGCAGGTACGGATCCCACTGCGTGTTGCGAAACGTTCCAGTGAGTTTCTTCATGCTGACAAACCGTTTTTACCGTCCGGCACCAGTTGAATGGATCTAGGTTTCACTTCTCGGTACGATGGACAAAGGCAACGGAAAACTAAATAATACCACGGAAGTATTCGAGCCCTCGGTGGGCCAACATCTTGCGACTCGAGAAATCGAAAGGAAAGTTGCGTTTTGTTGTGTTGTTTCCAGATTGCTGTCACTGCCGACTGGATGACAAGTCTAGGTAGGTTGCTGTCAATCGCGGGGGAAAATGTAAACATTGGCATTGTGTAGAAAATGTGGAACCGGTGAAGTGATAAGCAGCGAAAGAGAACTTTAAATATCATCAACACAATTAAGGATCAAGTGTTACTGCAGGTACTTTTGTGTGTTAATGTAAGGCGGACAATTGCATACGATGTGAATCAATTGTAGCAAGTATTTTGCAAGTATGACTCATTCGATACGTGTTCCATCGAGGATCCTTGTTGGCCGCAGTGGGAACCTTCATCATAAATATGCTTGTTACTACCATGCTTACATCGACCACTTACGAATGACTTGGACTTTTTGTTTGCATCCGTGCGGAAAGTGTTAATTGAAAACTAATTGTTTTGATCAGTTGATTAGAACGCGCCCGGCTTAACATGGAAGTACCACTGGACAGCACGGAGCATGTAGTACCAGAGGTGAAATATGAATGTGAGTAACCAAAGCCATTCTGTGTAGTACAACCAACTAAAGTTTTACTATATTATGTTCATCTCTGTTTCCGTACATTTTAGATCTAGACCACACAGCTGATGTGCAGTAAGTAAAGAATATAAGAAAAACTCAAAAAGGATGATGAAATATCCAATCTTCTCCCTTCTCAAGGTTGCATGCTTGGGGGGAAACGCTACAGGAAGCGTTTGAACAGTGCGGAATGGCAATGTTCGGCTACATGACCGAGCTGCCTACGGTGGATATTAAGAAATGCTATCAAATCACTACCGAGCCGACGGACGATTTGGACAATATGTTGTTCCGGTTTCTCGACGAACTGTTGTTTCTCTTTTCGGCGGAACCGTTTCTCATCTGCAAGAAGCTTGAGATAACGAAGTTCGATCTGGAACAGTTTACCATCGAGTGTAATTGCTATGGGGAAGAGTTTGATTTGCAAAAGCATCCCCAGGGTACGGAGGTGAAAGCGATAACTTATTCAGCAATGCAGATTTACAAAAAGCCGGAGCACGAGAAAAATGAAGTGTTTGTTATAATTGATATTTAATCATTAAACCACGGGGTGATGTTTTTTACCTCTGCTCAAAGCAGATACATTTGTTATTTGTGAATATAGAATGAGGAAGAAACCAAAATAAAATAAAAAATTAAATAGTAAAATGCAATCCAATTCAAAGGGAAGATCGACCATTGTGTGGCTATTACACTTTTGACAGTTACATTTCGGCGCGAACTGTTCCAGGCCCGGATAATAGGAAGAGCCGAATCAAAACAATAGCCCACTTTCGTCGATTTCTGGAGACGCACGTGCTCAAATCGATGAAACTGCTAGTCGATTGAAATGACGGGTAAATCGTCTTTTTGTGCAGAATTTAAATATTAGATTCTGCTAAAACCCTAATCATCATCAAAGTAATGTATTTTTTAAATCTATTTGGTAATGCTATTGCCTCTTTCAATGCCAAATTTAGACATGAGCCGAAATTAAAGCGTAAAATGGTTTCTGTCCTTAGTTTTCACCATTCCCTTCTATTAAAACTTTATCGTTTGAACAACACGGTTCTGCTACCATGGTTTTCATGTTAGTGTTGGTTTATTGTGTATGTTTTATGTTTGCGAAAAGCATGCAGGAATAAAATCAGTACATGAAGCAAATATTTGTCTTCCGTTTGGCACTGCAACTGTCCGCATATGACGAAACGGTCCGGAAAGAACTTGATCCCGGTCCGTTTATAATTGCAACCGATACTGCTATCATCAATGTAGGTCTGGAGAATTGCATATAACTTCGCAAGATAAGTAAAAAAATCATGTGATGATCATGTAAGATCATCTAATGCAGATGTGTATCGAAAAAGTAGCAAACTTTAAGTCAACCAAAAATTCAACCTCATCAGCTGCCAATGCGGGATGGTTTGAACCATCTGTCATTTGCTTTGAGCTCATACGATAGTTTGAGTCTGCTGCAGGAGACAGCAAATTGTGGTCAAAACAGGACAAAGTTAAGCTTAAAGTTTATTTTTCCTTCTGAAGAAATAACGAACATGTAAAATGTTTACTTTCGCTTGTATTGAAAAATTTGAAAAATCTATAATATCAAATAGGTGCCCTATATGTTGTCCCTCAATTTGACCGATCGTCGATACTAAAGTGCATGTCCGCAGGCAGAGAAGAAAAACAAGAAAATTTATACGGATGTTTGTTACCTGGGCACAGTCATCATCAACAGTTGATTGTTTGCAACACCATAGTGATGGTCATACCGTACCGAATGGCTATTCCTTCTCGATAAATTTGATATCAACATCAGTTCAGCAACGCGTCCTTTTTGGGGTGCCAAGAAATAAAGGATACGCACGTGAATTGTGGTTGAGGTTGCGTTCCAATTTTGTGCAATACTGTGTATTCGATTTACAATTAATTGACATTCAAATATTGCTGCCGCCCGGGTCGCTTGATGCGAGAAGTTGACGGATCTGTTTCGTTCGGTTTGTGTCAGCACGACAGACAGCTCAAACACTGTCGCGCTAAGCGAGTCCCCGTATGTTTACGCACCACAGCTCGTGCAGTAATTGTGCAAAGTGAATGCGAACATTCGCTCGCCGTAAGCCCGTATTCGAACAACCAACACCCCAGGACAGGGTGAGAGTTATCGATGCCGTAAAGTGACCACAAGGTAAGTGATCTGATCGGAAGCCACCACTAATATTTGATAATGGCGCCCCCAAACGAGCTGCCAATGTTGATGCTGCTGCCCGCGATGATGATGACGATGATGATGATGATGATAGAAGAATACAAGTAGTGCAAAGTCAGACTTCCCGCTGGCGGCGGTCGGTTGCTGCTGTCAAGAAAACGTCTGACCGCGCTAGCAGAGAGCGAGTTGTGCGAGTTGTGCGTCGTCGTATGTGCGGCGTAGTAGGAAAATTGTCAGCCAGCGAAAAGAATCCCAACAGTTTTTAACATTGTCCACCAGGGACGCGGAAACGGAAGTGCCAATAGAAACGGACAGCATTTGTGTGTGCGTGTGTGAGAGAGAGGCTGCGTATGAACAAGCAGCGGGTAGATCTGCCGGGACGAGAAAAAAGTTCGGTACGCATATTCTAATGAAAAGTTCTTTTCTTCTCCCCTCTCTTGCCCTGTTCGCATGTACGCGGGCGGGTGTGAGAGGGCTGATCCATCTATAGGTTTTTGTTCAGGAAAAAGTTTCCGCCCTTGGCCCTCATGGCGGCTCTGACACCCGGAATGCGAGCGGGATGTGTCATTTTCATCTCCATTCCGGTAAAGATGGGGGGTTTTCTGTTTAATGTTGCTGTTGAAAAACGCCGCCCGGTAATGGGGAAGCTGGCTCTTTCGCCAGGGCAGTGGAAATGGTGGAAAACCAGAGGAAAGAAAAGACACCCCCCGTTTGGTGAGGGGGAGTGTGTTACACTATTGCCCCAGGGGCAAAAATTTTAATGCTGATAAACTTCTATGTGGCATATCGTGATCTTTTTCTTTTCCTCTTTTTATTTGACACAGCAAGCAGAGCTTTATGACAGTAGTGTGTGCGAGTGCTGTTGCTGTTGCCTGCTACTGCTGCTGCTGCTGCTGCTGTAGGTTCACGGTTTTGCATTTTACAATTTTGACACTGCACCACGGAAAGAGCAATGGTTGCTTAGAGAGTGTGGGTTAGAGTAGTGATTGGTGTTGCGATGGTACACACGGATGAGGCTTGTTGGGAGCTGTTTTTCTTTACATTTCGGCGCAGGAATGCGTTCCGTGACGTTTGTTCCCTGGTGCGTGTGCGGAAACCAATCGAACCCACGGGTGGAAGAAAACGGTGGCCATGTGAAAAAGAACGGCAGCAAGAACGGTTCCGACCGGCGGTGAAGAAGAATAGAAGAAGAAGAAATCGACGGTTAGCGAGGGTCGATTTGTAATAAGTTTTCTACACCACATCACAAGACCCCTTAGCACAAACACACACGCACCGAACGCGAAACACGTCGTCGGTTGGTGCAGCCGTGAAGAGGGGAGGGATTGGTTGCTTCCTTCTATGTGAAAAAAGGGCCTCTTTACCGCTCGTCTCTTAGCCTGCCTTCCTCGCTATCCCTCTTCACCGTTGGTTTCGCGGATCGTAAACGGTGCCACAACAGCAAGAAGAACGCAACCCAACACAAACCGAAGGGAATGCTGAAAAGGTGGTGGTGCTAAATGATGGGATCGCAGCAAGGGGCCTCTCTCGTGCGCGCGTGTGTGTAAGAAGGCAAGCAGCCGCGTTCAGGAGACATAGCAAGAGGATCCTTAGCGCCCTGACTGTTGTTGCTTACCATCTTAGATCGTTTTCATTTAAACTTCATCCTTGCTGACCCTGTCGGGTTACTGGTGCTGCTGCAACAGCATCAGATACGGAAAGAGAGCGAGAATAAAGAAGAAGAAGACGGTTGGAGTGGGTATGGGGAGAAGTGGAAGAGTGCGTCACTTTAATTTAACGCCAGGATCTCAGAAGCAGCGGCCCAACAGGGAGCAAATAGCGCGAGAGAAAATTCTTAAAAGGAAGCTTTTTAACAACCCTGCGTACGTGCACACAGTAGGCCAGGGTTGAGGATTTTTCATACTACGACGCCTGTGTTTGTCGTCCTCCCTTCCGTGCGTGCTTACGTGTGTGTGTGTGCGTGTTGATCGCATAAAACCCCGGTTCTGAAACGATGCCCAACCTATTTTCGGGACACGCACATTAACATACTCTCTAGCGGCAGCATTTTCATGTTTCGATATCTGTCTTCTTTTTCGCGGGAGCTTTTTGCTGATGCAAAAGGCACAGATGAAGAATGTTTACGGGAAAAGTCACATCCGGAGAACTTTGGGGAAAAGCTCAAATACACACATTTCTTCGCTGAGATATCAGTCCAAGTTATTCAAGCTAATATATTTGGGACCAAATAATCAACGACTTGACATGGTGTGGTAGAATGGTATTGTTCCTCCAAAAAAAAAAAAAGGTTATGCTGAATCAGTACGTATTTTTAGCCAATGCTCCAGCCGCCGACACAACAGCACCTTTCGATCCGAAATGAAGCGTAGTCGATTATTGGTAGAACGCCGCTCTCTTGAGTAATTGTTCGCGGGGGCGATGAGGCAAACAAGGCCGAAGAAGCGAGAAAGGGGAGAGCACACTGGTGGTAAAAGCATAAGCGCGGAACACCACAATGCGCGCGTATGTATGTATGTTATAACATACAAATTCCATCCCGGTACTCCCGTAATCATAGGATACGCGTATTTTGTTTTTTTACCATCCTCAAGCGCGTTCAAAAGCTAGAGAGAGTGAGAGAGAGAAAATCTCCGAGTTTTGGTGATCGAGTTTTGAATGGAAACAGATGACGAGATCGATTCATGGAATGAAACGACAGGGCAGGACACGCAAAGAAGACCGATCGTGTCCTGCACACTGTACTGCTTCAACGCCCAGTTTGCTTACGTTACGCAAAAGAGAACGCTGCGCTCCTTGCCGTGGAAATACACGTAAAGCGAAACCTTTAAACAGAGTGTATATAGCAAAAAGGGGTAGGGGTAAGAAGCATGGGAACAAGAATGGGAGCAGGCAAGCAGCGGTCGTTGCTTTTGTTGTCATTGCCATATGTTGTTTGACCGTATGCGTACCAGCGCTTGTCGCCGTTTGACAGTTCGTTCGGCTGGCGTTTGTGCGTTTGCACAAACACATTGCCAGCGCAGTGGCTGAGAGAGTGAGAGCGAAATCAAGAGAGAGGGTTGCCTCTGTGTGCGTGTAAGTGCGTTTCTTGCTTCGATGATTTTGACAGTTGGCGAGAAGCGCGCGTAGCCGTCGAGCTCGAAACATCAACATTGTACACAATCGATCATCGAATCTCCCCAGAGGGAGCTTCAATGTTTGACTGTCAGTGTAAACAAATGGTTCGAATTTAAACATGTTGACCGTTAGCTGTTTTTGAATCGTTGTAGCATGCCCTTTTTCGGCGCATTGAGATGTAAAAGCCGACGTGTAAAATTTCGCAATGGATTATTTAGTCTACACTATGACGTATTTTTAGTTAAAAAATATACAAACATACTTCAAACGATAATTTTTCAATGTTATTATTTTATTTTCTTTGCAGGTCGAAAAGCTGAACGTTCCTTGATGCGTAAGTAACACTAGAAAACTAAAGCATCATTGCTCATGTTAAACGTTGAACCATTGCTGCATCTGTCGATATTGCTGTTTCCGAGACAAATAGGTCTAATTAGAGACATTTCGTTAACGAAAAACTTTGGTGAGATGCTGTATTACAAGGTCACAGTCCGGTAATCTGGAAATGGTATTGATTGCACGATGATGAGCACAAACAGAAGGGATGAATCGTAAAGAGCAGATCGACAAACATGCGGAGCAAAAAGGAGGCACAACTCAGATTCAGATGCAGTTGCAGCATTCCATTTCTTGTGCTCCATTTTTAATAAGCCACGTGGGTTTTGTGTTTCCTAGGAAGGGTCAGAAACAATGCGAGTGGGACAGCAGCACGGCAGGATAACTGCACATCTGCTGCACGCTCGCCATTGTTTGTCTCTCCTTCTTGCACGAACGGAAAAGTCCTTTTTCTGCCATCAATTTCTTTCACGGGGGTTCCTTCATTTTCTCTTCCGGATTGTACCTTAGCTTCCTAGATGTATATGCAACGCAACAATGCGTAACTCTCTGGCGTCTTATTTCCCTTCGTGGCAGAGGAAGGGTGCGTTGTGCATGTTTTCGCATCGCGGATGGTAGTTCCGTTTGGTGTAGCAGCGAAACAGGACAAACAGAGAAATTGTGTAATAAAAGCAGGGGGAAACTTCTCGGGAACGAAACGCACAGGTAAAAGTCACCTTAATTTCCTTCCGAGGGAGAAGTGAAGCGTTCTCATTGCAGCTCTCCTATTGCTATTGTTGTTTCTATTCGGAATAAAGGCACGTCAACTGCGGCCCGTGTGCGGTGCAAAGAGGCAAAATTCAAACGGAAACCGTCACTCGTAGTTGTATACGTTGAGTTACATTCTGCTGCTGTTGCTTGAAATTATCAGTCAACCCAGCGGAAAAAGGCGTTCAGCCATACCTATTGACACTCTGGTAGACAGTATGCTGACAGGCCGCCGGGTAGTCGACGAAACGATGAACGGTTTTTGAAGGAATGCCATGAGTTTTGCGTTAATCGATTGGCTGAGCCCGCTTTCGGTTTCGTAAAAACGCGCGCGCATACACATACAAAGTTGTGTCTGTGGGCAACCGAAACGCACACACATCGATTCTGTAGATCTTGTGACGAGAGAGCGAGAGAGAGAGAGAGTACAAGAGCAAGACCGACTCGAGCGGGCTGTTTTTGCAGCAGCATATCAGCAAGAACAGCAAAGTCAGTCGGTAGCACCCATCAGCAGTTGTAGCAGTAGATATTTCCCTCTAGCCGCAGGTAATGGCAATGACGAAACCGTTCTTAATCAGTGCGAGATGTGCTTGGAAAGGGTGATAAAAAGGTTTGAAGATGGTCTGAGCACAGGGGCATATGGGTTCGTGCGACATCAGCAAAGAAGACGACAGTCAGCCTTACTCGGAAGAAAATGGCATTAGAGGAAGAAGAAGAGACCAAGAGAGAGGGAAAGGGTCGTATTTAGGTTGTGTGCGTGTGTAGGTCGTTCTGCATCTCGTGTGTGTTTTTTTTCCCCCCATACAACGCAGAATAATCGACGAAGGCCAAGGCAAAACGGTGAATCGACGTCGATGTCGTGTCAGACACACGGCTCCTACTAGCCACACACATTTTCCACAGTGTTCTCGCCGCGTTCGTTAGGTAGAGGTCTCTCTTGCATAGCAGACCCGGGAAAAGGGGATCAATCCCAAACCCGACCCAGCGCAAGTAAACCTATTGCGTTCCTATTGTGTCATACCGGGAATGTCTTGAAAAACAGTGCAGCCGTAATCACCGCAAAGCTGTGGGAATGAGCAGCCCGCCACTGGGGGGAGGTTTCCCGGGTAGGTGAATTCTGTCGGTACGCATAATACTTGCTGCTCGCTCGCTGATGCAGGAGCGGAGCATACGACAGTGCAGCACAATTTTGACAGTGTGAAAAGTTTGGAATTGTGTGCGTGTGGTTCATCCGTAAGGAACAGTAGTGTGCAGTGGTAGAAGGTTTCCTTTTTACGAAGGAAGGAGGACACCCGAGTGTGTGGCCGCGTTTTGAGCGATCATGTCACAAACATCATGGCCATCATGGCGCACTCTGCTAGGAAAGGCACACACGGTGTTAAAGAGTAACGAGCAAACGCTGGGAGTAACTGTTTCCGGTGTATGAATGTGCTAGCCGCGTGTAATTGTGTGTGTGTGCGTGCGTACGTGCATGTGTTTCCTCTGTGGCCGTGTGCTTTCTAAACCGAGTCGGTGGTGTGTACACAGGCAGATTTTTGTTGGTGCTGATTTTGTTCTGCGGAGACGAATAATTGCGTTCTTGTAGAGTGAGACCTGTCCCTCTGTGTAAGAGGCAAACGCGTGTGTTCGATAGAGTGTGTCGGTGTGCGGGGGTGTAATTGTGGCGTATAATACCACGATTGCCGGATTCAATCATCGGTGGTTGGTCCTGGGTAGTGTTGTGTTCTGTGCATGCAAAATAATGTGTTCCTCAAAGACGCACCCACAGAGGAGACGTGTTTTGTTGGTAGGTGTTGCCCCTGCTGCTGCTGACAATCGAAGCAATCGAACAGCTCAAAATGTCATTCCATTTGAATAAAAAGTGACAGCTGCTGTTGTGCTCTGTTGCTGGTTTGTTCTTCACTAGGAAATCAGCCCAACAGGGGATGTTTGTTGGAGTTGGGATATATACCGAATTGCTGCAGAGCTGTAGAGAGAGCAAGTACAAAAACACGAGCGGCCACCATCTTCCGCAGGTGGCTAATTAGCTACTATTCCACTTCCAGTTCGTTTTGCGCAGTGCTCTGCATTCGGCGATCATTGATTGGTGATGTGTGATAATTGATAATACAACTTCCGGCCATCAGCATTGTACATGATGCACTATTGAAGAGTAATGCAAAACCACCATCCCAGCCACTCTGATTTATCAACGTTCAAATGTAGCTGTGTCAAGCATAAAACTGTTGTGGCGATTGCTGCTTCTGCTGCTAAAGGAAGAGGTCATGAAGAAAGGTGATGTGTGCGTGTATAAATTGCACACACTGGGAAAAATGCACATGTGAGTAAGTGGTTCGGTGTGCGGTGCGCACGTATAGCAGGGCAAATGATGATTAGCTGTGTGGTTCGGTGACCGTGTACAAATCACTGTTGCATTTCATATATTTACATGCCTTTCTTTTCCCTTCTTTAAGCCAAAACTCACTCAAACACAAAGAAGAGGAAGTACATATACGATCGAAATGGATGCAAACGCACACACACATACACAAACACACCCTTAATTGAAGGATCGCTCACTGCGAAAGGAGGAGGGAGTCTTGAGCCGGCCGGCGTTCTGCCGAGGGTAAATCCGTGTCGGTTTGGCCAGGATGGCCGTGCGAACGCAGGGAATAGTTTCCCACTTTTTCCCTAATCTGGAAAGATGTATGTACTTCGGGGTCGTCCCTTCAAGATACTGTTGTTCCCATCGTTGCGGTGCCTTGCTAGAAAACGTACCGAATTGCGTTCTAGTTCCATTACCATAATAAACAACCCTTGGTTTGGTCCCGGACACATGCACACGTACGTGTCTCCAGGAGCTGACGTGCACAAAGATTCTCGGGAACAAGCGCCGAGTGCATCAGAATGCATTTTGAACGCACACACAAACACAAGCACACGTACACTATCCGTGTGTGGATGGCATTGATAGCTGTGTTTCCGTGCGCATGTGGTTGGTAGCAGTAGCTATGACGCGAAAGACACACACCGATCATTCCTACTACTCGGTCTGATTAGGAGCATATCTGAACGCCATTTGTTTAATTTGCCCAAAATGTGTCTGCAGCCTGGCATAGTTTTGCCCTAAAACGGGTGCATAGCTTGCATTGAGCCTCCCCGGGATAGCTTAAATAATAATCCTACGGCGTTTAGAAGGTTTCTGATCATGTTTTCGAGTTTCGTGTCGGATGGTGCGAGAAAAGAGGGTACTTGTAGCAAAAGGAAGACGAAAAAAATACACCAATACACACATACACACACAAATGGTTGAAAATACATTCGCGGATTAATTTAGGGAACATAAAAGGGAGAATTCGGCATAAGTCACCATATACCGTAGTCAACCTCAACCAACGTAGGCAGCATGATTTTGGGTTGCAATTGGACTGTGACGACCGCATCGCAACGTTGTTGTCCCTTTTTTGCGATATGAACTGAAAGCGAAAGCTATGGAAAACGGAAAAAAAGGTTTGGGGACACATTTGCCTCTTCGGTTTCGTAGCATACCTGGCAAAAATGGCATTCCCATATGATGGTGATGATGGCTCCCGGGGCTGAAAAAAGATTTAGTTACAGCGATATTATTTTTCATTGCACCCCCTTATCTTCCCTCCGTGCGCGCTCCGATCGTGCCGAATATTTTGGCGCTGGACCCCTTAGAGCTTTTGGACGAATCTATGGAGGAAAGAGTAATAGTAGTATGTTGGTATAGCATTAAAATAGGTATAGAACTCTACCACACAGCATGTTGAATGTGTGAAGTGCACTCGACGAACTCGAAGTTAGATTTTCCATCACCTTTTTGTGAACGGCGGCGACTACTGCTGCACCACCACTACGTACAGAGTTACTGTGGTCGAGGGAATTTGCGATATTGCTTGCTTGTGGTGGTCTCGCCCCGTTGTATGCGCGCAAACCCCCATCATCGCATGTTGTTTGTGGTGTGTAGGGTGCGTGTGTGTACAGTGTACGATTTTGTGAAAAAGAATGAGAGAGTGGAGCCATGATTTCGTCACGTTTATGATCAACGGGACGCAACCGCGAAGGTATTTAAAGCCAACATTGTGGAGAACTTTAAAACTTTCCCTTTGTACCCACCTCGGACGCTTCCCATCCCCACAGTTAGCTCTCACGTTCGTAGTACCCAGTTCGCAGGCCGGAAGTATGCTTGAATGGCGTTCCTTGTTGGCGCCGAACCAAATGCTTCCGCCGAACCCACTAGTACCGCGGTAGATGAATAATATAAAAATTTGTTTTATCTTTTTATTACCACCAGTGTCAACTTTCGCTGACAGCTCTAATCAAAATAGCAGGAGCAGATTTAAAGCTATACAGGAAGAGATTTGTATAACACACCCGTTTTAGGTTTTACTCTCGATTAGACCAGAATCGTCTCCCAAACGCCGGGCTGTGAGTATTCAGTTGCAAACAATCAAGTCACACCTACTCGCAGTGACGGTTTATTAAGATCGGTTTTGTAATCCAGGTCCCATTTAATTGTATACCTCCAAGAGGACTTTGCTTTGAATAGCTTTTATCGTAATCTACTATAAGCCCCGATTGGTATTACTGCACCGTTAATACACTATGTACCCAGGTTTCCCACCATCCCGCCAGGATGTAAAACTGGTGGCCATTTTGTTGTATGCGCATGAGAAAAGGTTTTCTTTTCAACAATTGATTCGGGATTCGTAGTTTTATCAGCAACGGGCAAAGGAAAGAGCATCCATCGCAACAATTGGTAGAAGGCTGAATTTTCTCAATCTCATCCCATCTAATCACCCAGAAACGAGTAGCTGGCCGGCCACCGAGTTGTTTCTTTCAGGGCCGACACTACGTTATTCGATTTTTCGGTGATCCTACTTCTTCAAACATCCCCCTCCTTTAAATGCTGACCTGGACCCGTGGTCGGACTTTTTACTCTTCTGGTCAGTGTTTGTTGGGCCTGTTTTCTTCCTCTTGCAACATATCCAGGAATCTCGCGTTTGGGACACACGATCCTTTTTGGCGTTCTGTTGTGAAGAAAACGTTCTTGTTTTCTCTCGGGCGGCTCACTCGATCCTATATCGCGCTCTTTCTCTATGTTTCCTTATTTCTTTTGGGCCGTTCCTGCGAGGTCCCGTTCACTGTTCGCAGCTGGCGACGCAGCAGCGATTCTTCCTTTTTTTCTTCCTTTCCTCCATTACCAGCGTCCCTTCTAGCAGCGCTCCGGGTACGTGCGTATGAGTGTGGGTTCGCTTTGCCTGCGCGCCTCATCGATGGTCGAATTTTATTATGCTCCGCTGTGTCGATCGTTGCGTTTCATCATTAGTATTATTCTTATTGTTCTTTATCCCGTCTGTGCTGTGTGTTTGTGTGCTGTTGATGGTGGTGACCACCACCGCCATAATGCCATACCATTTCAGGAGGGCAAAGATCTTTCGGATCATCAGTATCGCGTTTTTTTTTGTTGGCGCTTTTATTTCTCCAGGAAACTATCATCCTTCTCTACACCGAACACGCACTCACACATGATGACCAACTTTCGTGCGGACGTACGGCCAACTCTAGGGAGACGGTGGTTTGGAATTGATCGCATATTTTATCCCGCGCCTCACATACAGGCCCAGAAGAAGACCCTCCGGGGGGATTTAATAAGCACAGCGAATCTCTCGTTTTCTCTCTCGTTTCGCGCGCGCGGCTCCATTGGCCGAAGCGTCAAAGCATTTTTGGGTGAACTCCCTCTTCAAATTTTGGCGCTATGCTGTGTGCTGCTTGTGGTTATGCGTGTGACGGCGACCCTCTCCCTATATGCCCGGTCGTCCGGTCCCATCGTTGGCAAACCGATGCTCCAAGACATCGTCGGCCTTTCAGAGCTTTTGTGTGACTTGCTTTTGGGGCCGCAAGTGCTGACTTGTAGTAGGTAGGTAGGTATTGCATGTTTTCTTCGTGAGATCTTGCTAGGATTTTGCTGTGCGGCACACGCACACACTAACGCACCTTCTGCTCCACCCCGCCCCCCCATCATCCAGCTCCGCATCCCAACAAGAGAAGCTTTGTTGTGTGGTGTGGTGCGTCAGCGCCATTGGAATCGCGCCGTTATCGATGATGATGAGATGGGCGTTAGACGTATTTGCACTCTCTTTTTTCCCTTTTCGTGATGTGTGGTAAGCCTCTGATGTTACGACGCTGCTGCTGCTGCTACTGTTGCTGCTGACTGTGTGTACTTTTGAGCGCACAGGATTCTCTGGCAACAGCGCATGGAGATATTTTCGGAGTACTTTTTTCACTTCTACCGCAGGAATGTGCCAAGGTTTTTGGTGACCCCTCGCGAGGAGTCGCTCTGCCCCGATGATCACATTGGAGAGACCACTGAGGGAAGCGCACCAGTTTTCGGGCCAGAAGATGAAATTGTTTTGAAGCTAGCTTTCCAAACATCATCCATTTTAACATTTACATCCGGTGGATGCGTATGCGTGTGTATGTGTCTGTTGTTTATGGTTTGCGTTAGAGGGTGCGAGAGATGTATGCGATGAATTGCCCATTAGCGCGCTGCTGCTCCTCTACACCGGATGCTTGTACGAATTAATGATTAGAAAGACAAGTGTGTGTGTGTGTGTGTGTGATTGTGGCGAAGGAGAAAGATAGCAAGCAAAAACCAAAAAATCATTGTTTCGATTGACCTGTCGGCGGCGGCTACATTATTGCTCAATTATTATGCGCCATGTTGGAAACAAATCGCAGCGCAATTATATTACCATTTTAAAAAGGTTTCCAATACTTTCTGATTCCCCAAAACACCCCATGTCATAGGCAGTCATTTCGTTGCAAAACAAGGACATTTCCTAAAACTTGTGTGACTCATACTTCCGTTTATTGTTTCCTATTGTCACAACACGGTGGGTCACAATTGGAATTGTCACAATTAAACGTTGAGAATTTGACATATTTAGAACTGTATTGTACCTACCTAGCAAGTCATCTTTAATCAATAAACCATTCAAGGCTCTGCAGAATTGTTAAGTTTGCAATGGAATGAATTGATACCATCCAGATTCTTTGTTCAAGAGTAAGGAAACCATTCCAAAGGCTTAGTAAAAAATGTATTAATATACACTCCTGAATCTACAAAATAGATCGATCTGTTCATAAGACCAATAGGGTGTGGGTAAAGATTGAAACTTATGATAAAACCCCGACGAATGTTCCCAGTTGCAAGCTTACATGCAACACCTCGTATGGAGTTTAGTATCCAAGCGGGCAAACAGAGATTAGTTTGTATAATTCTCCATCACATTCATATCAGCTTCTATTTTTACTGTTGGCTGTGATATCCAACACGATTTCGATGCAGTTGGTATGACTCACAAAACTCAGCTACACACAAATCGAGAGCAAAAAGACAAAATTTGCCAGCAAACTGAAGGGGGTTGCGTCGGGTTATCACTGCCGCCGCAATGAAGTTTCCTGCTTCTGTTTTTGGATGAAAAATTCCCAGCAGCGCAGCATTCAGAAGACAGCGACAAATCTGTTCCTCTTGATGCTTTTTATACACGTGTTACATCTCTGTAGCGCGTCAGAGAGAGGTCACTGTCTTTTCCGCAATTGTTTTTGGGGGGGCTTATGAGAAGATACGGCAGGCCGAGAAGAACCCCGGGAGGATGTGCGAAAAATCGTACATATTAGGCCATCGTGACACTGGCGACCAAAAATCTCCATTCAGTTAGAAGACCCCCAGCTGCGTATTGAAAGGAATACACACGCGCGCACACACACATGCATCAGTGTCAATCATAAGATGATTTTTTGTTTGTACCCGTCTGGTTCTGCCGCTTCGTCGTCCACCAGCATACAATTTGTCCTGGCCAGCTTTTTTAGCATACCTATTATATGCATGTGCCTGCCGTGTTGTGCGTGAAGAATGGCAGAAATGGAACTCATCATCACCACCGACATGCATGCGCGCCATGTGCATTGCGTTGCGATGTGTGTGCAGTCCGTGTCGTCTGCCTGCATCCTTTTTGCAACAGGCGCGACACATTTGCGATGCAGACAACTCCATTTTGCATGCGTATCTTTTGCTCAAGCCTTGCCTCTTCTTTCCATGAATTCCAGTTTCCAGAATTTCACCCCGGCGGTTTATCGGCAGATTGCGGAATGTCAAACTTTGCCCATAGGAAGAGAAACGAAACAAGCGAAGGTACTGCGTGGAGAACATAGCGGCTGCTGCTGAATGTTCGCGCATGCTGTGTATGCTGGCAGAAAAATTCAGCTGTTTCCATGCCGCGTTTTCTTTGTCAAGGAGATTTATATTTAGACCGTTTTGTGCGACGGTAAGGTTAGATTAGGTGCAGTTATATTCGTCATTGAACTTCAACTTCCAGGATTGATGCATTCGGGTCCCAATTACACCTGTGTTCAGATGACTGCTGCTTCTCCATTCCGCATTCACGACTAAGTGTCAATGTGTGCCCGGCAATGGCAAAGCCAACAATCAATTATCATGCACAGTTGCCACTGCTTCTCGAGAGAACGAACCCACACACATTGCAAAAGAATCCGGCAAGCGATAGTGAAAGGATGAACGCATACGCGCAACGATGATGATGATGACGATAACGATGATGGGGGGGGTTTATCGAAGCTTTCACGTCGAAACGTCATCCTGACGGAACTTGACGTTTGTTTGACGTTGCAAAAAGGGGCGCGAGAATTGTGCACCCCCAACACATTGAACGAGAAAATTTACAGGGAGAGTACGCGTACCGCAGCGTAACATCTCGAGCATAAACCGGGAGCGTGTATGCTCATGGAAGTGAGCGAAATTATGCGTGAACCGTAGAGAAAGAGAACGAGTTGCCCTTTTACAGGGCCCCAGAGCTGCTGTTCCCCGTTGCCGTAAACATACATTAGGATGGCTGGAGTATTTGCTGCTTCTGCCGCCAGTGGGTGCCGGTTTTGGAGCTCGCGCTGACTGGGTTGCTCGCTCGCTCGCTCGCTGCGTCGACGTCGTCGTCACGGTGGTGGGTCCGCTCCAAGTGTCAGTCAGCAGCAGCAGCAGAGCGAACGCGCGCGCCCTACCGTGTCGTGTCCCGGCGCGCGAGATGAGAAAATTGAGAGAAGCAAAGCGACGCTTCGAGCGGTTGGAAAAAGCGCGCGCGTGCCATGATGATCGGAAAGAACCTTTTTACACACCAACACATGCAGCCTTGTAAAACAACACCGCGAAAGCGCACTCGACGCAGCATATTCAGTGGGGACCGTACACTCTTGATGCCGACTGTCGTACTTGACGTTTCGCCTGGTTGCTGCTGCTGGTGGTGGTGATGTTGTTTGCGTGGTTCGGATACATGGTCTTACTGTGTGTAGATGTTTTTCACCGCCGAGTGTGGGGTGTCAAAGTGGCTCTCCGTCTGTGCAAGTACATATGTGTAACACACCCCTAAGTACGGCCGGGACAGACACCGAAACCAGACCAAACTTCGGGAACTTTGGTAGCGGAAAAGCTTCTGACCGGCTTTTCCAGAAGAGTTCTATCTTCCTCTCGTCCAGCGAACTTTGGTGGAAAATTTCATTTATGGTGTGTGTACGTTATCTCGCGGCTCTTGTGCAAAGGAATCAAGGGGGCAGTGTTGCTCAACGCACATCCTTTTGTGGGGATTAGCACCCTGTTCGACGTTTGGCCGACATTTTGTGTAGTAGGGAAATTGTAGAACAATTGCTTGTTACGTTTATTTGTGAGATTTGTGAGAAGACAAGTGTAAGGTTCTACAATGTTCTCCGGGCTACCATGATGGTTGAATAGCTTATATTTGTGTACATGTGTGTGTATTAGATTAAAGAGCTTCTTCCCTTTGCGGACAACACCTTCGAACACAAAAGTTCCCGAATTGATTATACATACGCAAGAGAGCAGCAACATTCCACACCACTGTCCGGTGCTGTTAACGGTAATGACACGTTGTATCATGGCCTTATGATAGTTCGAATGTAAAATGTCGATGGGATAGAAATATTGCAATTGTGTTTGCTTTTATATAGGTCACGAGCTTTTCCGCGCTTTCGTCAGCACAACACAACATACCTTTTATAGCGGCAAAACAACATGGAGAATGATTTCTCGCTTCATTTTTCTTCACTTTTTTTTGTGTGGGGAGCTGTTGAGAAGTTAAGCTACCTGAGCGTGCTTTCGTGGTCATGCACGTTGCATAGGTCCAGAGAGCTACGATGAAAAAACAAGAGAGTCAACGCAGAATCGAGTGAATTAGGATGCGAACGGGCGCGCACCGAGTAGCATTAAGTGCGCAGTTGCATTTCATTGGGGGATCACGCAAGGTTCTTTTTATTGCCGAAATTCCGCAAGGCTCGTTACATTTCTGTACTGGCAACTAATGTATTTATTTCAATATTTCTCACCCTTCAGATGTTCGATCGTACAAGTCACAGTTTGTGTAGTAATAGCCACAGAATGCCTTTAGTTTATGCTCGCTGAACGGAACACCGGTGGAAGAGATTGTACCAACTCCGAAGGTAAACAATATCTGGCACAACAACACACAAAGTCCTCCACCCGCCGACCCAACCGCCATCCAGTTTTCAAATATGGTTTAGTGAAACAGAATAGTGCAAACAAGCCGTTGCCATCGTCGTTGCGTGCAAGAACAACGAATTAAAAAGGTCCTGCCAGTGGTCGGATCGTCGATACAACATTTTCATTTCCAACGCACAACAGAGTAAAGGGCGGGCGCGCGCGCGCGCGCTCATCTGTTTGCTGTAGGGCATGGTGCACTGGACTGTGTTGGTCTATGTATGACATTGGCGCGACATACGTGTCCCGTGTGAAGAAAGACAAAAAATCCGGTGAGAACACTAGTGCGCCACCGAGTGCAAGATGTACGCAAAGCAAACTCATGCAAAGATCGGGGGTGGTGGAGGAGGAGGAGGAGGAGGTGGTAGACAAAGCATAAAGGCAGAATATCAACCGGGTGGCAAAACGGTTAGTAGTGGTGTGTCCGGTGTTGAGCGTAGAGCTAGTACAGTTTACGCGCGGAAAGCGTCGGTAGTCAGTAACAGTAGTGACGTGTCGAACGATGACTATGAGGAGGTTAAACCCGACCTTCAGGTTAGCTCGCACCTGCTGGACCATGGCTACGGCTGTGGGGTGGTTTCGTTTCCGAGTGTGCCGCCAATGTCCGGCACTCAGTCGGCACAACACACCTCCAACAAGCATCATGCTGCATCCGAGCAGCAGCAGCAGCAGCGTGGCCATCAACACATTAGCAGTAACGTTAGCAGTAGAAACAATCACTCCAATGGGAGGAGCAGCCATCATCACAGTACGCCCACTTCAACTAGTATGCCATCGTCCTCCGCGACAGCTTCTCGAAGCGGTGGGAAACAGCATCAGCAAGATCAGGCTCATCAACACCAGTACAGCAGTAACAAGCAGAATGCGGCCGATCCACCGATCACCAATTTCTTCAGGGTAAGCGATCATCAGAAGAGATATAGAAGTAGTTTCACGCTAATGTTGTCCGTGGTGATTTTGGAGAGCCATAACCCTAAACATAACATTACATTCGTGATTTTTTTGTATACAGGCCATTAAACGATCGTCACAGTCGTCGAGCATATCTCCCACACCGGCCAAAATTGCCAAGAGCAGTAATGCGAAGACACCGAACTCCACCTGCTCCACGCCAACGTCGTCGATATCGTCTTCGTCATCGAAGAAACGCTACTCGGAACGAACTAGGTGCGAATCATTATGGCGTGTAGATGATGATGCACGAACTGAACGAATTAGTATAATAATCTGAATCTCTCTGTTAAATTGTAATTGTAATGTACAATGAAAAAAAAACACACACACATAATAGGTACGACACTTCGCTTGGGCTGCTGACGAAAAAGTTCATCGATCTGCTAAATGAATCGCCTGACGGGGTGGTCGATCTGAACATTGCCTCGACGAAGCTGAAGGTGCAGAAGCGGCGCATCTACGACATCACCAACGTGCTCGAGGGCATCGGTATGCTGGAGAAGAAGTCGAAAAACAACATTCAATGGAAGTGTGGCAATACCGTGTGCAATATCGACCGCAACACGCGAATACAGCGCGAACGGTACCGACTGCAACAGAAGGAAAACATGCTGGAGGAGATGATCGTCGAGCTGCGGTCGGCCACAAACGAGGAGATGGCGCACACGAAGCATGGCTACTTTACCTGTCAGGATCTGAGCTCGATGGAGATGTTCCGCGAGCAGACGATCGTTGTTATTAAGGCGCCACCAGAGGCTAAGCTGGAGGTGAGCTACCAATCTGCGCTGGCACGATTGTAATTTTGTGGGGAAAGCATTCATTAACAACAATGAATTTTGTTTTTGCAGTGGATGAACGAGAAGATGCAACGGGAAATTGTGCTGAAGTCGGAGAAAGGAGAAATCGATGTTTTTATCTGTCCAACGGAGGAAGCTGGTGTTGTCGATAGTCCGGCAGTGATTGCCGGCGATCCACTGCTGGAAAACTTCGAACCTGTACTATCGCCTTTCCAACCAATGGATAGAACTTCTAGCCCGAGAAGTAAGTATATATGGTGCACGCCACACGGTAAGGCGACACACAGTGCTCATGGAGTTTGTTTCTCTTTCATCCTGTGCTTTTGCACATAACAAACGCAGAAGGTTTAGCGAGACCGTCCCCATATGCGGCACAGCGCAATCTCAACCGTGCATTGTTAGAGGAAGGCACTGCAATCAAGTGCGAACCGACGGAAAACGTTGCATCCGGTCGGGACAACAGTATACAGACGGCCGTGGCGTCGCTGTTCAATCTGTCCGGTACGAGCGTACCACAGAAGGTGGTAGTACACCCCGAGCGGTACGAATCCCCCCTGTGCACCATGCTGGCTACGACGAGCAGCGCGTCCGGTGCAGCCAATGGTAGCGGCTACTACCATGGTTGTGACTCATCCCCCTCGGCGGTAGTTGATCAATCCGAGTTGCATTACGATGCTAGTCAGACAACGACGACAATGATCGGGCCCGCGACGCTAACGTCGAAGACGGGCGTGAGAGTTAAATCCGAACATGTGCCTGATAGTAGTAATAGTAGAAGTAGCGACATACTGCCGCCATCCGCAATATCCGCGGACAGCGGGGTGTTCGTGTGGGGTGACGGTGCGATCGACGGGGACGATCATCAACACCATCTTCACCATCACAATCACCATGTAGGAGGAGGAGTAGGAGGTGGCGGCGGCGGCGTTGGCAGTGGTGTAGAAGGAATTGCAACATCTTCGGCGACGGCGTCCTCCTCATCATCCATGCTGTCCGGTGGGGTGTTGAGCCATCTCAACAACAACAACCACATCAACGGTGGCAAAGTGACGCCGGACGAGATCACAAACAAGAATGCATCGCTGTCGGATACGAAACTGAGCCCCAATCTGTTCCAGTACGATTTCGCCATGTCAGCGTTAAAGCCGCCGAGTGCCAAGTCCTCGCCGGAGAACATGCACCAGCGTTACGGATTTTCTGATTTTGACGGTGAGTTTCTGCCTTTTTCCATTGAGGTTAGGTGCGGGGTGGGGCGTATCATCGTTACATATTAGGTGGTACGCCATCTTGGTGTTTTTGAGTTAAACTCTAGCCGATGGCGAGCTGCATCGAGCAAGAACTTGGCACTGTGATCTGTGTGGAATTAGCCGCCGTTGTAGCAATCACATCACAGTCTGAGTTCTTGCTCGACGGCTTGCACAATCAACGAAGCATGTGTGTTGTGTGAGTGTGTGTACGTGTGCGCGATATGCGGTTTGTATTATATATATATATGCGTTCATCGAGATTAAGCGATAACAATAACGTCACTACTCGTTTTGGAAGGTGTTTTCTATGTGGGAATCGTTGGTTTGTTCGTGCGTGTGCTTTGCTCTGAGGTGAAATGTGATTGTGCTTCTTCTAGTCGTCGAGTTTCTCCGTGTGGCAATGTTTTACACCATCATCTCATCAATACCGGCGCTGAAGTCTCGTGGTTCTGCAGTTATTACAAGCCTATATCTTTCATGTAGCACCATGAGATTCAGCTCTGGTGTTCGATACTGTGCTTTGCTGAAACTGCCAATAATGTATTGCTATTGCGTCGTGTCTTTTCATAGTTTTGGGAAAAGGTGTAATGTGTAATTGATCACTTTCACAATAATACAGGGTGTTCGAGATAAATTTGACAGTTACCTACGGAGAAAGACAACATTTTTTTATGACAAAATTAATCATTGGGGAATTTTTTTTTTGTTTTAGAAATAGTAGCTTACCATGTATTTTATTCATTTTATTCAAAATATCCGCCCTCGGCTTCTATTACGGCCTCCACCCGTCTCCGGAACCGAAAACAAGCCCTGGCGACAGTTTCGCGAGGTAGGGCCGCGAAAACGGACCTGATTTTCGACATCAGCTCCGCCTTGGTGTTGCTGGAGGTTCTGTTGGTGTCCCGTTCCACCGCGCCCCACACGAAATAATCCATTGGATTAAGATCTGGGGAGCTGGGAGGCCACACATTCGGCGCGGTGAAGTCGTTGAAATTGGCCGCCAACCACTTTATCGTTTTGGAGGCTGTATGGCACGGAGCGGAATCCTGCTGGAACACGTACGGTCTGCCGTTGGCCACTCTCGTGATCCCCCATCCCCCCCAACACCCCCACCTCACCTGCCATCTCACGTGCCAACGGCCGAATTCCGATCCCCGAGGTCAGCCAGGAAAGCGTCGGTCCGCACGCAATCCCGCCGCTGAGAATGTGGTTTTTGTGCTGCCACCGCTTCGTCGTCGTCGCTGTTTTTTCCCAGCTCACTCCGGATCGCCTTCACCGTATTCAACGAACACTGCACGCACTGCATGATGTCGCGGTTGTCGCGTCCGGCGCGGATTATCATGATGCATGTGATCCGCTTCCACAATGTACTCTTTTTTGGCATTTTTTTATAACGGGATGTTTTCGCTGCTTGTTCCGTATACTTTTAGCTGTCGAATGACGTATTGCTTGTTTTCCTATGCCAATTCAATCACGAGTTATAAACAAAAATGTAAGTGTCAAATTTATCTCGAACACCCTGTACATACAAGCTAGGGTAGAATGCCACCACGACCGTTTTTTTTTTTCGTTATGAAATGGGCTAATAGTAAATATATTACTAACATACACACCACGCTGTCTCGAACCTGCATTTTATTAAAGTATTTTTTTTACTATACTTCAGATCTGGACATATTCCTACCACTGGAACCGACCGCCGACTACACGCTGTCACTGAACGAATCTGAGGGTGTTTTCGATTTGTTCGATTTCAACTCTTGAAGCTGCTGGCAGAAGCCGTAGGTAGCAGCTGTAGGATACTACTGGCACACAATCATCAACTCTGCGTACGTTGCTGACGATGAGATACGCGTTATGCTGTGCAACCCCTGTACAACAACATCATGATCATATGATCGTTTAAATTCGCAAAACACGGTACGCTTGCACAGTGCGGTTGTGTTGCGAGATCGCGCTTCACTACTGCTACAAACATTATCATTATCATCAAAGCGACAGCAACCAGAGCTAGCAAGTACAGTAGTAGTTGAATGGCAGAGAAAGGACGCGGCGGGCGGTACAGCGGTGTGATTGCGTGACACGAAATTGGCACAAAACAAACAAATGATGCGGTGGTAAAGTACGTTTTTTAGTAGTGCGCGCGCATAAGGATAGTAATTTTAAGGCAAAACAGATTTTCGTTTTCGTTAAGCATTATTGTATCTAAACCACACAACCCCACACAGCCACCACCAGCTCTTATCATTAGTGGTGCGCATCTGCTCACGGCACTTTTAAAAAGGCACACACCCCCCACGTACAATGCCGCTTACACGAATGATGCACATAGAAGCTTTTTTGTTCTTTTTTTTACTAAAAATGGTTGTATAAAGTGCGCAAACATACGCGAATAGCAAACATCCTCCAAAACGACACCACAACACACAACGGTAAAGCACATGGCCACCCAGAGAGGAGAAAAAAAACAGTCACAAATCACAACAGGGGTTGCTTACACACTCTAGCATATCCTGCGCGCGGTGTATTTTGTTACTCTATATTGTTAACAAGTTTGTTTTGCTGTATTTTGAAGTGTTTGCTTCCAAGAGGACAACGTTATTTCATTTTATAAGTATTTTCTTTTGTTGAATTAATTGTTTCGTGGTTTATTAGTTTTTTTTTTAGTTTTGCATCCTTATCTTTCCTCAACAAGAACTGAGCGTTGTGTAATATTAGATGTGTAAGGGTGCGCGCCACAAGTGGAAGCAACTCGTTTATCCTGATAAGGATTTTGTTTTGCTGTGTGTTTGTGTGTGTGTGTGAGTGCGCGTTTGTCATTGAGCCGTGGCAATAAATGCTTCAATATTAGTAGAACAGAGTGCGCCAAGGGAAGCTACAGCAGCAGCAGCATATTTGGGCAGCACATTTGCAATGATTTGCTGACCACATAGCAGCATTAACAACATTGCCAGAAGCGTGTCTGATTTGATTCGAATGAGCTACAAGACTTTCGAATCCCTCCCGCCGCCCAAATGTACGCAGTGCGTATGGGTAAAAAGGTTAAAGGCAAAAGGGGGGAACGGCATTACATTTAACAGCATACCCAAACAAAAGAACATGCAAAGGGGAAAAGACTTTTAAGATTTTTGGTACGTATATTTGCGTAGTAGTTATTTTTATTTGTGGTCATTGTACATATAGTACGTAAGGCTTGTAAATTATTTCAAATAAAAAAAAATGGTCCGATGCTGTAAAACAAAACAAAACACCGGAACAATCTAAAAACGGATAAAGATGACCAGATGAAAACATAGTTTTTTGCTTTCACCCTCTCTTTCTTGCAAAACGAACGAGAATAGTAAATGATGCTGCAGCAAAGTGTGAGTTTGTAGGATAAGGTTGCAAAGGAAAAGCAGAAACTAGCATTTTTGAGCAAAAACAAAGGCAAACCTCTCGTTTCGAAGAATTTTCGACTTGCAGAATAAGGGATTCATCAAGGAAATGATGAAGCACCTTTGTACCGTCGAGTTGCATCGAGAGAGCATAGGATTTGGCAGGGACAAACAGATAAGAGAGTAGAAGAAGCTCAGTCGAATATTTTAAATATACTAGAACGTAAGCTACTATTCGAGCAGGCAGGGAAAGGGGTGAAAGAGGGGAGGAGGGGGTGGCGGGGTGTTACGATCATGTGACGCAGCCCCCCAAAACATTCACAGAACATAACGTTAACGTGTGTAGCGCGTAGAGTAGTAGAAACCGAATCAATGATCTTTTGGGGCACAAGCAAAACAAAACAAACAAACATGAAACGAAACACAAAGCGACCAGAGAGAAAAAAAATGCAATTATGATTTTATGCAAAATCATTCGTCTTGTACTGCGTGTGGGCTGGATTTGTTAAGTTGTGTGTGTTTATTTTTGTAAAAAAGCGAAGGGTGGAAGGGGGGGGGACAGTGAATTCGAGAACATGCGTGAGTGAGAAAGTATGTGTCATTGAGATCAATGCTTTTAATAGCAGAGCCCTTATGCAAAGAATGTACAACAAAACACTTTCTACTAAGATGTAACCACAACAACAAGTTGTAGCACTTAAGGAAAAACCCTCTCTTTCTCTCTCTCTCTCTCTCTCTCTCTCTCTCTCGGTAGACAATAGGGGTGGGTGTGTTTTTAACCGCGCGATATGGGTCCAGGTTCTCGGGGGAATGTGAGACGCACCCTTTAGCACACAGTAATTAAATACGCTTTCTTCATTGTACGAAGCCTCTCCGTTCCAGTTGCCCGCCAATACGCGAGACGCTGAGACACGACGGCGTTGTTTTTGGTTTAATTTTTGCGGTGAACCCTGTAAGCGCGTACTACTACGTCTCTGTGTTTCTGTGTCATGGTACGACGAAATTGTGCATGTCTGTGGAGAATTGTTTGTTACTGTAACTTACAAACCATAAGCTAAAACACACACAAGTTAAAACATTTCTTCTGAACAACACAGAACCCTACAGGATACAGAGCATAATGGTGTTAGGGCAGAGGTCGTACTTGTCTGTGAATGTGGAAAGTATTCCACATGGTTTACACTCCCCCGTTTTCGATTTCGATGCAGAACAATAGAATCGCCGTGTCATTTTTGGTTGTTGACACACACAAAAACGCATAGTAACGGAGCATCGTGGTGTCCACCCAGGGCGCAGCGTAATCGAACTTATTTCATTAACCTATTATCTTACGACTAGTATAATTTTATGTGTTAGCGAAGTGCTAGATAGAGGTTGATATAAATTTTCTTTAGTAGTTAAATGTAAACGAAATATGTAAACGAGCAAGAAGGAAAAGGAGAAAAAGGATGACGGGGAGGGGGGCAGGGGACAGCAATCAGCCGATGTGTTTATTTTAATACCACAATAATATACAATAGGGGAAAACAAGTCGTGCGCCAGGGAACTTAAGTAATACAGTTTTTTTTAATGGTTTTGTTATTCTTTTGTTTTGATATTCCGTCGTCCACACTGTGTACTGTGCTGCAAGACGTGAAAGGTGCTGCTCGCTTAGCTGAGAGCGCACCTCCGAGCAAGCAAACAATATTGTGTAAAGAGAGACAAGAATGAAAAGAGTTAACTCACATTGAAAAGTAACAGTAAACCTCCCGAGTAAGTAGCGCCGCGAGAGAGAGAAAAGTAAGACATCCGGATCCGGCTTATGTAGCAGGGCATAGGATTGATCCTTGGAGCATATAGTCCAGCAAACAATGTAGGGAGCTGCAATGTGCTCCGATGCGGTTAATTTAAACAAACAAACACACAAAGCCACCAATAGGGGAAGCAAGTGTCCCGTGACTCTGATGAGGATAATGGTAAAGTGGAGTAAAACTTTGTATTTTTCTTTTTGTCCACACAAAACAAAAACAAAAAATACATTTGTGAGAAAGGTTATCTAAAATTGTATAAATTGTGTTGTATGTATTGCATTGAATGATGGGAAAGTGAAAGAAAATGGCATGTTTATCAATCTTAACTCGTTCACCACTCTGTATTGCATGGCATCTGCCATCTAGAGGATGAGCTCCGATTACATTAGTGTCCACAAAATAGTTTTTAATAGTATCAAATTTACAACTTGCAATGTTCGAACCATATCTGGACTTTTATCAAGAAAAAGTGGAACAGTTTCAGGATTTACTGGTGTCAAGTTGAATTGGGACATTTTCAAGTAGAACTGGACAGCAATGTTTCAAAACAATGGTTATCCAATAAAGACTGGATCAGGTTTTTCTGTCCACTTCTACTTGAAAAGATTCCACATTATCTTGAAGGATGTCCAAACCACTGCTAATTAATCCTGTAATCCCTGTATGTTCTCTTATGAAAATTCTTCATTTCCTAGATGAAGCGATGGTGAATCTGTTACAGCTCATATGCGAATCGAAGTGGATTTTCGGCATTGTCTACACGACGTCAGCGAACCATGAAGAAGAAAGGAGCACACAGGTACGATTATTTTTCATCTAGATATAAAGTGTTTATTGCTTTTACATACAAACTGCACAATTTATCTGTCTCACAATGTGACTTCCTGTAACCTAAGAGCAGCCGAATACAGTTCCATTCAACACCCACTCCGTCAGTACAGTGCGCGGATCCGTTGCGTGTCTGTACAAACGATTTAAAAATACTCGAAAAAACACACGTATTGCGAATATTGCTTCTTTAAGTCATATGGATGACAATCACCTGCTGGCGGTACTACTCAATGCTTTTCCTTACGAGTGCACAACCACAAACATAAAAACATATTACACTTTTTTTTTCATCTCTACAACTCATCGGGTTTTCTTCGTGTATGCATCACCCTACAATGTGCTATGTGTTGAAGAAAGAAATAGTTGATCTTTCTTTTGTATCTTATTTCTTTGTTGGTTTCTCTCGGTAGAACGTTGAGTGTGAAAACGCAGCTTTATAAAGAATGAATGCACTGTACAAATTTTTCATGATTTTTTTGTAGTTTCGTTCTGTTGATATGCAACGGTTATGCAGCGTTCAAATAATATTGGCACAAAATATTCGACTTTTGTGACTAGGCGTTTCCTGCATCTTCTGCGTATTAAGTTTTTAACGTCGTTCTTGCTAGCTTTCTATCCCTATCAGTTCCCCCATCTTTTCACTTGCCCCAACGCTTGTGCGTGCAACGTCTTTCTGGTTTTTGATTTTCCCAGTTTTTCTTTACCCACATTAGTAAGTGCCCCGATCGAAGTTGCTTTCGTACAAGCTAATCTTTTCTTGTTGCCCTCTGTCACACTTTCCCGTAGGCCTGGTTCCGTGGTTGTGGACTATCGTGTCAGCTGGGAGCAGAACACGAAGGAACTATCCGAAGATGCAATGAAGCTCCGGTTAAACAGCTTTTTGCAGCAGAACGGAAACTATTTGTCCACCTACATCGTACCAACGAACACGATCCGTGTTGCGCGGTTGCCTGACGTTTGTGTCATGAGAAACTCTGGAAAGAAGTGAGTACGATGTTTTACCGTCGATGGCACAGTTTCATGACAAATTATTGCTCTTGTTACACTATTTACAGCTGCGAATATGGTTGTACGTTTGATCCAAAGGTTGGAGATTTTATGTGCACCTGTCCGAAGGGAATGCTGTTGAATGATGAAGATGGACGCACTTGCTATACTCCAGTTCCTGCAATCAATGGTGGGGATGAAGTGCACGAGGACCCAAAGAGTGAACCGGAACCAGCGAGTGAACCGGAGCCTGCAAGTGAACCGGAACCTGCGAGTGAGCCGGAACCTGCGAGTGAACCGGACCCTGCGAGTGAACCGGAACCTGCGAGTGAACCGGAACCTGCGAGTGAGCCGGAACCTGCGAGTGAACCGGACCCTGCGAGTGAACCGGAACCTGCGAGTGAACCGGAACCTGCGAGTGAGCCGGAACCTGCGAGTGAACCAGAACCTGCAAGTGAGCCAGAGCCAACAAGCGAGCCTGAACCTGCAAGTGAACCAGAGCCAGCAAGCGAGCCAGAACCAGCAAGCGAGCCAGAGCCAGCAAGCGAGCCAGAGCCAACAAGTGAACCAGAACCTTCGAGTGAACCGGAACCAGCGAGTGAACCTGAACCCACTACTGAACCTGAGCCTGCAAGTGAACCAGAACCAGCAAGTGAACCAGAACCAGCAAGTGAACCGGAACCAGTAGGTGAACCGGAAACGGCTAGCAAAGCGGAACCCGAACCCGAACCAAAGACCGAACCTGAACCAACGAGTGAACCTGAACCTTCATCGGAACCAGAATCAAGCAGCTCCAACACGTACACAAAAGCTTCATCAAACGATCATTCTGCCAAACTGATTATTTCTACTGAGGCTTCCACCACGGAAACAGAACCCAAAAGTGAACCTGAACCTACGTCAGAACCAGAACCTTCGAGCGAACCCGAACCATCGAGTGAGCCGGAACCAACGAGCGAACCAGAACCGGCAAGTGAGCCGGAACCGGCAAGTGAACCTGAACCGACTAGTGTCCCCGAACCATCGGTAGAACCAGAACCAACTAGTGAACCCGAACCATCAAGTGAACCTGAACCTACAA
>KZ062099.1:186189-215303 GCA_002091835.1 Anopheles maculatus
ACTCTGATCGCACTCCATCGAGTGGATCGGTTCAAACTCCAGCCGGTTTTTCTCCGTCACTCGGTACATACTGTCCACTAGTGAACCATTGCCCGCAGCCACTTTTGCGAACAGAAGCTTGCTAGGTCCAGCGAAACCGAGGTGAGCACATACAAGATTCGCTAGCATCCCATTCCAGCCATCGCCACAAACTGTGAGCGCCTCCGAAGAGTTACGCTTCACGCGCAACGTTCCATCGTTCCGGTCCAGCTGGTAACAATTCCATTCGTCCGACTGATCCGGACACTGCGGATGTCCGTCGCAAACGTACGCCCCGGGCACACAGCCACCGGTGTTACACTTAAAGTTATCCAGCGGGCAATCGCACAACCGTTCATCTTCACCGTCGCTGCAATCCACGGATCCGTCACAGCGCCACGCTTCCGGGATGCACTTACGCTGACCCGCACAGAAGTACTCGTCGTTAGTGCAAGTGTCCGGGCAGTTGCTTTCATCGAACCCGTTAGCACACTGTTCCAAACCATCGCACTTCCATAGCGCCGGCAGGCACGGTCCATTGCCGGTGGTCGGATTACACGATAGCTCGTCAAAGTTGCACAACCACTCACCACAATTCTGCTCGTCGGAACCGTCGTGACAGTGTGCTATCCCATCGCATACGTGCTGTCGTGCAAGACACACACCATCCTGACACTGGAAGTGTCCCGGGCAGCCGAGCCGCTCGCAGTCCTGCTCGTCCGAGTGGTCAGAACAGTGAGACACTGAATCGCATCGTTCTGACTTCTGTATGCAGGAACTACCGTCCTTGATCGAGGTACCATTGATACACTCGAACTGTCCCACGGCACACTTTGTGAACATGGAGGTGGAAGCTGCCGCCGCACGCTCCAGTATCGTTTCCATCTGTTTGTCCTCGGCGATCGGAGCGATCGGCGATGCCGAGACGGTGTTGCTCTGGTCTTCCTCAGAAAAGCGACTTCCGATTAACGACGTTCCATTTGATCGTTCTGATCTAATCAAATGAAACGTCGTTTCGTCTAAAAAATGACCGGTCGTCGTGGTTGGGATGAGGGTTGCTGGATTGTTGGGCTCGGCGGATAAGACGGAATTGGCGTCTGGTTCCGTGCTGGCTGTAGTTGACGTGTCTTTCCTCCAATTGAGCGGTATCACTCGGAGATCGTTATCGAGTATGTTGTTATCGTCCGCAAGATCGTTCTCCTTCAGACTGATCAGGTCTTTCTCGATTGCCGTAATACGTTCCAGGGCCTCAGTCACCACCGGTGGAATGGTTGATGTTGAAGAAGTAGTGGTAGTGGTTGTAGTGCTTGGTGCTTCTGATGTTGTTGTAGTCGACGTCGTTGACGATGTAAGACTTTCCGAAGTGGTCACACCGGTTTGATTCTGTGATTTTGGACTAGAATCGATGTATTCCGTCAAAGTAGTTTTCTCCACTGCAAGCATTGTCGTGGATGATGGTTCCTCTTCACTGTCTGTAGTCGTTAGGATCCTTTCGGTACTGTCATTCATTATAGCTTCAGTGGCAGTTCCTACCATCTGCTCCATAGTCGAAGAAGGTTCTACATCTGATGGAACTCTGGAAATCGTTGAATTCTCCCTCGAACGTTCAGTAGTGGATGTCCGGTCCATCATAGCTTCCTTTGCCTGTTCCATCATGGTGGTTGGTTCTTCCATGTCCCGTTCCGTACTAGTGGCCATCTCTTCCCCACTAGCCGTGGTCTGTTCGACAATGTTCCTAGAGCTTGCAACTGACAGCAGTTCCTCAAGGGATTCCGGTGTAACCGGGACTGGGCTACGTATGGTTGTCGTGATGTAGATCGTCTCCGTTACGTGCGAGTTCAGTTGCTTCTTGTATTCGTTTCTGTCGCTTTCCTTCGACAGTGGAACCACATCCAAAAACTGTGGTTGCGTTTCGATTTCATAACCCTCATGCCGATCCAATCCCTCGTGCAATATCTTCACCAAACTTGCATTGTTCTCCGTTTCCGGTAAGAACGGTGACTCATTATGTACCGCTAGAATGGGTGCGGTTGTTTCAGCCTCAACCACGGTTTCCGTTACGGCGTACGATGCTGATGCTGGGTTTCGAGAGCTCGATGTTTCAATCGATGGCAAGAATGGGTTCGTTTCATCCTGTCGTTCTGAGTCTCGGCCGAACGCTTCAGTCGAGGTAGCAAAGCTAGTTGACGAACGCCATTGTTCAAGCGAAATTGGACTGGAAGTGGCGTACACCGTGTTCTCAGCCGTATCGTTCGAGGACAACGAACGTCCCTCGAACCCGTTCACCGGCGTGGATGCTTTCGGTGGCGAAGCAGTCGTCGGCTTTGGCGTGACAAAAAAGCTAGACGTGGACGGCATTGGAGTGTCGTCTACGATCGTTTCAGTGACGGGTGCGGGTGTATCATCTTTGCCGGACTGTTCCGTTACCGACACAACCAGTTCGTTCGGTGTTGAGCTTTCGATCGTGCTCGAGTGCTTCAGCATCGATTCCTTATCCACAAACATAAAATCGGGCAGTTGTGAATCGTCCGTCGTTGTGGATGACGATGGTGATGAGGATTGATGACCGATCGTCGTCGTGATCGTGAAACCATTGTCCGGTTCCGTGGTGGACTGAATCACTTGTCTAAGCAGTTTGTCGGATTCCGTCGATTTCTCTTCGGTATCTGCACTTGAAGCAGGTTCTGGTTCACTAGAGGGTTCAGGTTCGCTTGTAGGTTCAGGTTCACTTGATGGTTCGGGCTCACTAGTTGGTTCTGGTTCTACCGATGGTTCGGGGACACTAGTCGGTTCAGGTTCACTTGCCGGTTCCGGCTCACTTGCCGGTTCCGGTTCGCTCGTTGGTTCCGGCTCACTCGATGGTTCGGGTTCGCTCGAAGGTTCTGGTTCTGACGTAGGTTCAGGTTCACTTTTGGGTTCTGTTTCCGTGGTGGAAGCCTCAGTAGAAATAATCAGTTTGGCAGAATGATCGTTTGATGAAGCTTTTGTGTACGTGTTGGAGCTGCTTGATTCTGGTTCCGATGAAGGTTCAGGTTCACTCGTTGGTTCAGGTTCGGTCTTTGGTTCGGGTTCGGGTTCCGCTTTGCTAGCCGTTTCCGGTTCACCTACTGGTTCCGGTTCACTTGCTGGTTCTGGTTCACTTGCTGGTTCTGGTTCACTTGCAGGCTCAGGTTCAGTAGTGGGTTCAGGTTCACTCGCTGGTTCCGGTTCACTCGAAGGTTCTGGTTCACTTGTTGGCTCTGGCTCGCTTGCTGGCTCTGGCTCGCTTGCTGGTTCTGGCTCGCTTGCTGGCTCTGGTTCACTTGCAGGTTCAGGCTCGCTTGTTGGCTCTGGCTCACTTGCAGGTTCTGGTTCACTCGCAGGTTCCGGCTCACTCGCAGGTTCCGGTTCACTCGCAGGTTCCGGCTCACTCGCATGTTCCGGTTCACTCGCAGGTTCCGGTTCACTCGCAGGTTCCGGCTCACTCGCAGGTTCCGGTTCACTTGCAGGCTCCGGTTCACTCGCTGGTTCCGGTTCACTCTTTGGGTCCTCGTGCACTTCATCTCCACCATTGATTGCAGGAACTGGAGTATAGCAAGTGCGTCCATCTTCATCATTCAACAGCATTCCCTTCGGACAGGTGCACATAAAATCTCCAACCTTTGGATCAAACGTACAACCATATTCGCAGCTGTAAATAGTGTAACAAGAGCAATAATTTGTCATGAAACTGTGCCATCGACGGTAAAACATCGTACTCACTTCTTTCCAGAGTTTCTCATGACACAAACGTCAGGCAACCGCGCAACACGGATCGTGTTCGTTGGTACGATGTAGGTGGACAAATAGTTTCCGTTCTGCTGCAAAAAGCTGTTTAACCGGAGCTTCATTGCATCTTCGGATAGTTCCATCGTGTTCTGCTCCCAGCTGACACGATAGTCCACAACCACGGAACCAGGCCTACGGGAAAGTGTGACAGAGGGCAACAAGAAAAGATTAGCTTGTACGAAAGCAACTTCGATCGGGGCACTTACTTCATGTTTAGAATCTTCACATAAATAGGTCCACGGGCGTCCGGTGTACTGAGCGTGTCTTTCAGTTCTTCCTCCAACTCCATCGCTAACGTTTTGTACGCGGAACTGTTCGGATTGCGATAGTCTTCTAAGAACTCGACGTTCGCCAGTGTGATCTGTCCCTCGAGTGTGTTCGGAACGTACACGGTAATCTCCTCGGTGGACGGTGGTACCGGTGGTAAGGTAGAACTTGGTGGTGATGGTGTCGTTGGATAGTCGCTGCTAGTACTCGTATTCGGCACGGTGCTACTACTGCTTGCATTTCCTGGTCTTGATTTTCCGCCTCCGAATACACCGGCTGCCGCCACCTTATCGCCGAACTGGCGTGACTCAACTGGGGTAGGACTGTCGTTGAAGATGACACCGGAACCAGCTAGGATTGCTACAATGATCACTGCCAGCAGTACAGCCAGTCCTAGCAACCAGAAAGGCCAGTTCTTACGCTTTTTCTCACGCTTGTCCTTGGTGACGTATAGTTTTTCACCCCTACGGAGAGTTAGATCAGAAAGGTTAGATATGGATCAAGAGCGGATCGCCCAGATCCACCTCGGTATCCTTCTTGACCGGCAGTGCGCTCGTCCCGTTCGTCCCATTCTGATGATGTCCGTTGGACGGTTTCGAGGACATGTTAAGTAGCTCCAGATTAACCGCTTCGGCCAGTGGTTTTTCGCCCATCGTCTTCCCGTTGATCGAAACTACGCCGAGAGACTTTTCGTCCTTGCCGGCCGTATGGCCGAACGAACTTAGCGGGCGTTTGTCGTGTTCCAGCTCGAAGCCCGGATTATCTAGTCCGTTTGATTTACCACCGGGCGAACCTCCGGAACCACTGCTACGGTTCAGTGCAGCGTACTCGTTCGTTTCCCCTTCGGGGCTAGCCCCCATCGGGACCTCGATGTGACGCGGGGATGGCGTTGGTACGGCGGTACTGTTCGTACGAGAGTTTTGATCATCGTCCCCGATCGAGAGGGATATTTCGTTCTTGTAGGCATAGGCACCACTATCACCACCGTCACCACCGGTGTTGCCGACCGGTTGGTGACTGTAATCGTTACTGGACGAACCGGACTCGTCCATTTTGACGAGACGTCTTCACAGCCGCCCTGCACAGCTTCACTCAGATGGCTGACTCTTGGAAAGAGTTCCTACAACACTGCCCTGTGGGGATGATGCTTTCAAACACTTCACTTCTAGGACACGGTTCTGTAGAGGAAGATAGATGGAAAAGAGACACAAAACTATTAGACACAAGGCACACATTCACATTCGTTTGGTATTGGAAAGGAAGCCACCCGCAAGACAAAATTCATGGTGGCATAGCAGAACTAAACTCTGATCACAGAACGAAACACACACTCGTAGCTAGACTGTGGTGTTGAATTCTCTTAACCGTACTCTAACATATACCGGTGACACCGGGCCACATTCACCGATGACGTCACGGAGACCTCTACCGGGGTAAAGAAAGGTTGCTGATGTTTGTTTGCAAATTCGTTGGTAACTGGTACGTGCCTTTACCACTACTACAACTGACGCAAAGAACCGCACAGCACCTCCCGTTTCGTTGTTTCGTGATCTGTTCGAGGACGGACACAATCACGGTACAAGACTCCGAACGTGGCTAGTCGCACCCAGTCGCGGGGGTTTGCAAATTTGCGCCCGTTTTGGCACGACGGCGACGGGGCACAGCCAACAAGGCGAATGACTCTTGTTCGCGAGCGCTCGAGTATTCGCGAGTGCCGCCTTTTCGGGTCGCTATGATCTGGTTTTTCTTCCATTTGTCAGCCATGTCTGGTCGAGTTCTCTGCAGTATGGCGCGAGGGGGCAATAAGTCTCGTGATTGTGTGCTGTGTTGGTGGACGGTGCGGTTGTTGTGTTGCTGTTGGTAAGCAACACTGCCAAACGAAGACCCGATCCCACCGGGAATGTTCATGCGATGGTGTTTGCACACCTTCTATATCTCTCTTGTGTGTAGAGCCACTGCGATGCTTTGTACCGAGAAAGAAAGCAAGTGTTGGTGGGAATCCTCCCTTACACGCACGGAAAAGGGAGTTGATTACATTGGGGGCGTCCTCGAACGGGGACAAAAGGAAGCGCAGCAACGAAAAAGAAAGACCTCGCTCAAACCGGGGATCTTTTGCTGGTGGGTCCTAAGAGGGAAGTGATGGCGAAGTAGGGCAGTGAGGGTGATAAGAAAACGTAAAATGAAAGGAGGACCTAGTGAGGCTTGTTATCGGTTGTAAATTAGCCGCAATATGAACCAGGTTTGAAGGCACTTCTCTGGGAGGGAATGAAGCCGAAATGGAGGATATTAGAGGATTAATTTCGATTGGAAGAAGGGATGACACTGGGATGACAGGACGCGAAATCTAACCTTGTTACACGCGCGAAAAGATTAGTTTGCCGCCTCTCCAACAAAACCCAAAGCATGGCCCTTACCTCATGAACTTCCGGTGTTCGTTCACCGGCACAAAGTACTCGTCGTACGGATCGCCCAGATCCACCTCGGTATCCTTCTTGACCGGCAGTGCGCTCGTCCCGTTCGTCCCGTTCTGATGATGTCCGTTGGACGGTTTCGAGGACATGTTAAGCAGCTCCAGATTGACCGCTTCGGCCAGTGGTTTTTCGCCCATCGTCTTCCCGTTGATCGAAACTACGCCGAGAGACTTTTCGTCCTTGCCGGCCGTATGGCCGAACGAACTTAGCGGGCGTTTGTCGTGTTCCAGCTCGAAGCCCGGATTATCTAGTCCGTTTGATTTACCACCGGGCGAACCTCCGGAACCACTGCTACGGTTCAGTGCAGCGTACTCGTTCGTTTCCCCTTCGGGGCTAGCCCCCATCGGGACCTCGATGTGACGCGGGGATGGCGTTGGTACGGCGGTACTGTTCGTACGAGAGTTTTGATCATCGTCCCCGATCGAGAGGGATATTTCGTTCTTGTAGGCATAGGCACCACTATCACCACCGTCACCACCGGTGTTGCCGACCGGTTGGTGACTGTAATCGTTGCTGGACGAACCGGACTCGTCCATTTTGACGAGACGTCTTCACAGCCGCCCTGCACAGCTTCACTCAGATGGCTGACTCTTGGAAAGAGTTCCTACAACACTGCCCTGTGGGGATGATGCTTTCAAACACTTCACTTCTTAGACACGGTTCTGTAGAGGAAGATAGATGGAAAAGAGACACAAAACTATTAGACACAAGGCACACATTCACATTCGTTTGGTATTGGAAAGGAAGCCACCCGCAAGACAAAATTCATGGTGGCATAGCAGAACTAAACTCTGATCACAGAACGAAACACACACTCGTAGCTAGACTGTGGTGTTGAATTCTCTTAACCGTACTCTAACATATACCGGTGACACCGGGCCACATTCACCGATGACGTCACGGAGACCTCTACCGGGGTAAAGAAAGGTTGCTGATGTTTGTTTGCAAATTCGTTGGTAACTGGTACGTGCCTTTACCACTACTACAACTGACGCAAAGAACCGCACAGCACCTCCCGTTTCGTTGTTTCGTGATCTGTTCGAGGACGGACACAATCACGGTACAAGACTCCGAACGTGGCTAGTCGCACCCAGTCGCGGGGGTTTGCAAATTTGCGCCCGTTTTGGCACGACGGCGACGGGGCACAGCCAACAAGGCGAATGACTCTTGTTCGCGAGCGCTCGAGTATTCGCGAGTGCCGCCTTTTCGGGTCGCTATGATCTGGTTTTTCTTCCATTTGTCAGCCATGTCTGGTCGAGTTCTCTGCAGTATGGCGCGAGGGGGCAATAAGTCTCGTGATTGTGTGCTGTGTTGGTGGACGGTGCGGTTGTTGTGTTGCTGTTGGTAAGCAACACTGCCAAACGAAGACCCGATCCCACCGGGAATGTTCATGCGATGGTGTTTGCACACCTTCTATATCCCTCTTGATATAGAAGCAAGTGTTTGTGGGAATCCTCCCTTACACGCACGGAAAAGGGAGTTGATTACATTGGGGGCGTCCTCGAACGGGGACAAAAGGAAGCGCAGCAACGAAAAAGAAAGACCTCGCTCAAACCGGGGATCTTTTGCTGGTGGGTCCTTCGGTAATCGGCCGTTGCGAAGGAGTGTGTGGAACAGAAAACAGGTTTTCGCTTTTGACGAAATATTTGTGCATTTGCTTCACTGTACGTGGAACCCCTCAGCTGTATTTTACAGCGTCTGTTACCCTTGCTAGGTCCTCACAGTACGATGGATGGTTCACGATCCTACACAAGCGGCACGTTTCGTTGCGGTGTTATTGAGGGTCGCTTCTCTTCAGCCATCTTTAGTAGCTGGTGCTGCTGCTGCTGCTGCTGCTCGCAGAAGTGCGTATGCGTTGGCTGTCTGCGTGTTTCTATGTGTGTGTGCGAGTGTGTGCAGTGAGGTGTAAAGGATAGGAAGCCCACGGAAGGGAAGAACATGAAGATCATCAGTGCCCAAAGGGATACAGACGGCTGAGAGAGGGAAAGTCATATCTTTCTGCGAAACAGGTTCTTTGTCTGTCTTTCTTCGTGAACACGGCGTACACCCTTTTGAGGCTTTTGTGGGGAGAACCTCCACAAGGGGTTAGTTGGCAGGTAGGCGGCAGGCGGTCCAAAACCCCTTTTTGTGCCGGTATGCGTCAGCCCGAAAAGGGTTTGCAAACCGCCGTGTTCGTGTGAAAGGATGAAACAAGAATGGAACCATTTTTTTGGTCGACCCCCACCAAACGAATTTGAGCGGGAATTAAGAATGAGGTCTCACGAAAATGTGTTTGCATTTTTTAACAAACAAACCCGATTCGAGAAAGGATGTTTTTCTACTCCCTTTGTGCACTGTTGGTAAGGTACCTGGTACGGTCCAATTTCGTTTTCTTGGGTGGTGTCAGCACCAGATTTCTTGAAGGTACCGGTATACAATTTATCATTATTCAATCAATTTCTAGACAATAATCTGGTGATTGTTGTTTTGTTTTATAAGCAACACTGCACCAAGGAATGTAGACATTGCGCGAAAATAAAACAACGTCTGTGCGGCGACCTCACAAAGCCGTGTCTGTCAGAGGCACGTTTGTGAGGTTACCCTGGGGGCGGTGTACGTCGAAAAACTCGTTTATGGTCCCTAGATGCCTAGTGCACACTGCAGCAACAGCAGTCGAGAAAGGGAGTGGTATATATGGACACACTCACACATACAGGTCCACAGAAACACCCGGCCAAATCGAACCGAACTTGCGGAATGCGGTCAGTAGTAAAATAGATCAGGAAATAATGGCGACTGACTAAATGGTGGGGCCAGAAAGCTGAATTCGTTAGTGTCCAGAAGCAGCTGTTACGGTTCTGCACGTTCTGGGAGGCATGCTCATGCCGTTTCTATAAAAAAGGTAATCTTCGGTGGGTTGCTTCAAGAGAATTTATGTTTCAAATAATATTTTCACGAAAAATACAAGTTGATCTCTTTGCCAATGCTCTCCTATCACTCGTGATCCAGTCGTTTCTGGCTAACTCACATGTGCTTTAAACGAGTTCCAATGTGACAGGTGCGCGTCACACACATTGATCAGCCATCGTCACTACTTTGACAGGTACAGTTGTAGTTGATGATGGCGGTGAAAGCACACGCACCGGAAGAAAACAAGCGATCGCGATGTCTGAGTTTCCTGTTCACGAAAACTGGTTCAAGACGAGAGGTTGGAATATGAGGCAAAAGACGGCCACATTGAAAGTGAAACACAAAGATGCAGTTGGGTTCGTCACGATCTTTGAAGGAGCGTACAAGATCTACGGCAGGTGATGTAATTACACTCGTATCCCCATTACCGGCCTTTGGGACAGACAGACATGCGCTGGTTTTAGTCAGTAAAAGGACGAAAGTTTTTCACATTTTGTACATATCAACTAACTTAAAAACAATTTTATATTCACTGACGCTTCTCCGAACAAACACTTGAAACGATCGCCGTACGCCTTACCATGAAGTCACTGCGACATTGTTAGTCGCCACAATTTACGAAGCAATTTTTCAACAAAGAATGCAGAAAACAATTCTTACAGCACCGGGAACGACCTGTTACTCGCCAGCGAGCAATAAAATCACTTCACGACCAGGAAATAACCACAACACAGCGACACAACCGTTCAATGCTGAGTATATTGCGTCGGTTTCTGGGGCTCCCTCGTTCACTTTCACTTGACACCGAGGCTGTTTGGGTTTTGGGTTGGGACGATGTGGTGTTCACTGGCACAATTGAACTAACCATACCCAATGCTTCCGTCGTCCGCATGAACGTTCCCTTAGAAGAACGTTTTAGCCACCACCAAAGAACAGAACAAGCTACTCGCTTTACTTGTTGTCTCGTTTTCTTCTCGTTTACTTCCTTTTCGGTCGAACAGTGCGATCGAAATTGTGCTCTCAGGCGTGGCGCAAAATAAAAACCTCCGATGCTTGGACGAACTTGATAGTTTCGACTTAATTATATTGCTCGGGTTGCTGATGAGAGACGGACTCACCAACGCAACGCCCAAAGTCAAAATGCGCACGGACAAAGTTATGACGACATCTTACCAGTGTCGGTTCAACCGTATTTCTGCTCTGTGCGAATGTTTCCGGCTGACTGCCAACCGAGTTCTGGGTGCGTTCTGAATCAGGTGAAGCAGCAGTGTGTAAGCAAATGGAAAATGTAAAGACGTACGCATCGGGATAAAATTTCGGCGAGCCACCGGGAGCCATCGCTTAGGATCGGAAATGGACGGAAATGGTCGGTGCCATAATTTGCGACCGACTGACGGTGCGACCGGTTGGCGAACGTGTGCCTACTGCGCCTGTCATTAGGCGTACCGATTCCTATCGCACCGCGTGGCGTTTGTTGGCGCCCGGTCCGTTTGCCGTTTGATGCAGGTAGCGTCCTTTATGGTGATGTCGTTAAAACAGGGAAAAGAGATGGCACGTTTCGAGGTAACTGTTTGTGGTGAATGGTACAACGAATGTGTCTACCTTCCAGGCGACAGGGTCTCTAACAACTGCCGGCGGTGGTTAATCAGTCCATCGGCTAAGGTGTCGGTGCATTATCCAGGCTGAGGACAAATATTTGCTGTGTCTCAGGTCAGTATGACTTACGCTACTGGGAAAATATCTAACCAGTGTTTCCTGGGTGCACAATTTTATCCGGACCCACAAACGGTTACGTTGAAGTTCAAAAGGCTTCACGAAGGTGTTACTGCACGCAAGTCGTGGAAAGACATATATTGCGGTATTAGTGGTGCACGGTGCACGCAACTAAACGATCTTCTGGAAAATCAAATTCCCGAAGAAGCTAATAAAACCTGCCATAAACGTGTGCAGACGACGCAAAACCCTTACCGCATCGCGTCTGACGGTTGGCATTGACTTCAAACTTAACTTATAGCTCTTCCAGCATAATGATGGCCGGTTTACAGCCCACTCACACTTCCTGCGATGAGATAACACACGGGATGGTGTGCCCGGGATGGAGCGTTGTTCGTTACAGCCCCGTGTCCAAAGGCGCCTTGCTATGTCGTAGTCTCACGCGATGTCCGCCGGGGGTGCATCACGATGGGTCAAACAATTGTATAAAGTTAGCGAAAACGATTCCCTCACGTTCGCACAACCACCAAACGCGCCTAATGGGAAATAAAGTAATTGTGGACCCTTCACCAAACCTGCCCGGACGGAAGACGGAACAAACGGACAGCTTTTAGGTCATTGGAATAAGCAGGTGGTGCCGTGGAGGGATGTTGACATGGGAGAATAGAACAGATTTAAATTTCATTAAGAAGGGTTTGGGGACGAGCTGCTTAGTGCTGCTATCAGGCGCCGGGTCATAAGATACACTCGGCGATAGTGTACACCTGCTGAGACTTGCACTACCGCCACATACGGCCGGAGGTGTGAGAATTGTATTGTTCTGGCCATAAAATATGGTTGCTAGCGGTACTATTTATGCTTGGATCGAGAAAATAAAGATGGCACGCCATAAGAGTAACTCTATTAACAAGGCGACAGGGTACACTCTGAGGACGGTTGTAAGACTCTTGGTGGAACAACAGCACCCGGGAGACAATCAGAATGCACATACTTGTTGCTTTAATTGCCAAGTAAAGTTTTCCGGAGCAAGCGGAATGGTGTAGAATTAGTATTAAAGACTATTCTTAAGGTCAGCTTTTGTAAAAGCTGAGCTCTACTGGTCCATTCTTTGCGCGATGAGATAATAACAGCATAGTGCGTCCATTCATTTGCCATTACCTTCAAAACGTTAAGATGCACCTCGCTTAACCTAAGCCCTTGAAATGATGCATAAACATTGGAAGTGGAGACGTTCCGAGGCTTTCGTTTCCGCCAGCGAAACGTGACCGAGTCTCGGAAGAAGAATGGGCCGTTTTCGCTTCCAATGACGGTGACGATATGTTGTTTGCCGATCGAACGGCATGTAAACTACGGTCCAAAATCAACAGTCAACAGTTCGCTTGTGCAAAAATGGTGCATTTAAAGTGGTTTTGTTTTTGCTTCCGAGCCGCCGTTGACCACGTTTGGGGTGTTTTTGTTAAGGAGAGCGAATGTTGACATACGACGCCATGTTGCCTGATACGGGGAGTTGTTGATTGTTTTGCGATCGAGACCGTTTTTTTTTTTGTACGGACGGATGGCGTGGGCTTTGCTGGCTACGTAATGAGTTTATGAGTAGAAACAGCGGTGCTAGAACTAGCTGAAAGACGGACGGCGTTATGGTGATGAAGTGACGGTGTTTGTTTGATAGAGTGTGTAACGGCTTGTAAGGAATACGGGAAGAAACTTTAAAACTAGGTATCGTCAAAATGTGCAAGACCTCTCTCAGTATTATCATACATGAAATACATGGTTAGAGGTTGGTGTCTTTGTTTTACATTAACACTACCTTAATGTGGCAAATGTTGTGAATTTTCGAACGGATGCACGGACAATATGACAATAAGGAACGTAATGTCACTCCTTCTAACTCGCCCCGTACCAGAAGGGTGGGACACATTCGCGTACCGAACATTCGTTTCCTCATCGCTTCGGCTGCATGGTGGTGGCGTGGTGTGCAAGGTTGATCTGTCGGCAAACCTTGGCCCCATCGACTGCAGAAGTGGGTGCATTCCGGCAGCTGTGCTTTGTGTGTGTGTTGTGGACACGGTGGTGGAAAACTTGTTTCGACTGCACAACCCTGCTGTGGGTTGTGCATAGAATGGGACAAAGGTGTACGGTTCGTGTTGCTACATCAATCTGTGTTGCAGCAGAGCAGAATATGGCGCCCCTTGTTCAATGTGCCTGCCTGCGAGGGACAAGTTTGAATGTCTAACGGCATTAAACTTATGCTTCCACAAAGCGTTGGGATGTGCATGAATAAATTGAAAGATTTACACCGACCGGTGCAAGAATGCTGAAGGTGAGAAAGGTGAAGCGGGTTTTACAACCGAAGAGAGACAAAATATAAAATTCATCACACTGACAGAAGTGTGACAAAGTCTAGTCCAGACGAAAACCCATTGCATACCTCATGGGTTGTTCATGGACAGTTTTGCCTCTCGAGATGAAATATTGGTTCTGCCTGTACACGAGTTTGTTCCGGCTTAGAATGTCAATAAATCTCCGCCATTCCGCGACACTGCGCGTTCCGTCCCGGGGAGTAGGAATGGGAACGGTTTTGGTTTGGTATGTCTGAATCACGCACTGCGCACACAAATTCATTCAACCATGGAACCGGAAGTTTGCGTGAGAGCCTGAAAGTACATTTCATCGGTGGTAATCGATGCTGAACGGTTGTTTGCTCGGCGCTCAGTACCAACGCACGTCATGGCACCCTGTTTTGTGGGTTTGCGCATGCCGGCCTTACCCTTTGACACTGTTGGCACCACTGTGACAAGCAGAACTTCCAAAACGATCGGTTGTGTGAGTGTGGAAGGTTTGTAGGTTACCGCCATTGAACCGTGTGCTGTGCCAGGCACAGCTGGTGTTACCGTCGTTAGTGGGTCGGAAGATCGGAAGGTTATATACCCTACCTGCAAGGCGGGAAGGCGCTTAGTGATTGATGAACTGACCCACTGTTTGTTCGGTTCGATGGGGAGGCCTAACGGGGGACGGATGGAGCGTCCCCGCCGATGGTCCGATCATTTGTGGATCGAGAATTGAAGCTGAACTTTTGGCGATGTTGCGTGCGCGCCGATGCTACCCGATGATGATTTGCTTATTTCACTTGACTTGTGTTGTGAAGCAGAAGCTGTAGAATAGGACTGATCTTCACTAGCAGACGAAATCCCGGCTAGAGAAGATTGCTACCTAGCAGCCGGCAACGAGAAGGAAGTTGATGTAATTGTCCAATCTAGTGGAGTGCTTTGCATCGCCGCACGAAGGAAATTGGACCATTTGATGAGATGAGCACTTCGAAGCGGTGTGTGTTCTTGCACACAGACGGAGTGTGCTGTAGGCTGTAATTTAGCGCAGGCAGAAGCACATCTGCTAAAGACGAGCTCCTCCATCGCACGGTACCTGCTGGCCTGATGACAGGAGCTGAACGAATAGACAAATCCGCACGATGAATGACGCTAAACCGTACCGAGTCATTTTTTGACATAAAAATGTGAATGTCAAAACAATCCCAAATCGACCGAGTGTTGAACAAAAACTGAATGTTGCAATTGATATAAAAGTAAAATATACGATCCATATCAAATGACGCCATCGGCTGATGGACATTACTTTACCGGGCGTAATGGTGCGACCGCGTGATCTTTAGTTTTAGGTCCGGTCAGGTATTTAATGTTATCACCGTACCGACCTTGATCGCCATTTGAATGTTACCCGCCCCGCGTGTTGAATGATTTATGAAGTGTGTCGCTCGATCGAACCACCCTGGAGCCCACTGAAACGGAAAGTTTTCAGTTTGTCTCCTTCGCTTAATGGATTGCGTTGCGGGAAGACTGCGTACGGGTTCGAAAAGTGCGTAACTCGTTCAGCAAACGACCAGAACGTGCTTCCTTCGATGGACACGCAGAAAAGTGGTGCATTGCACATGCAAAATGAAGCACACCAGAGCGAGATAGAGCACTAGGGGCTGGGATGGTTCTGCGTGTGGCTGTTGAGTTACTGTTGGCCAGAGAAGAAGCTCATGTCTGGAAGACATTTTTAGCATGCAGAAAAGCACCTTCTCCAAGGGTCACCGGCATTCGTCGTTCGTGATTGGGAAGGTCTCTGGGAAGCAAAATGGAGAAGCGCTCAACGGACGCTTGTGGGTCGTTTGTTATCCCGCGGGAACTGTGTGTGTGTGTGCAGTGGAGGAGGCCGGGTAATGAGCGTCTGAGTTGATTTACTTTTCCCAAGCGGCCTGCTTGAGAGGGTTCGTCGATGGTGGCAAATGAACGTAACGATGTCTGCCTGGTGCACGTTGGATGAACCGACGTTTCGTTGCGGTTTGCATTTGCATCATTGAACTTGTGGGGCGTGATTGAATGTTTGGAGTGCAATTGTAGGCTGGCATATTGCATTTTGTCCTGGGGCTCAAGTGTCACAGTGCGGGGACCACAGCGGAACGACTGGTTGATGTGACGTGGCGTGTCAGACGTACAGTGATTGAAATTATAATCATCTCATTAGGTTTGTATTGGTTGCTCGGAGATCTCGTGCAGGGACTACGTACAAAGATCATAGTGATATTTAATTAATCATAGATATTTGTTTCCCCGAGCTTGAGTGTGTTAGACACTAAGTATGTCGTGATCGTTATTCAATCAGAGAGATTAGCCGTATGATTAGCTTTGAGTTGAGGAAATACGTAAATGTTTTATTAGTTGCTAAACTGTTGGGGAAGCGATTAATCATCGTAATAATAAAGAACGAAGTCGGAAGATATTCAACTAAGCGGAAAAATTGGGAAGGATACTGCTAGCGAGCCGCATCCATGTTTAATTAAAGGTCTCATATGAGCAGTTCCACATCGTCCGAATAGCTATCCACCGAGAGTTGTCATTATTTAATTTATTTAAATCGTTTTCATTCGAAGGATACGGAGCGCGATCAGAGGACGCTGATGGGACGTGCTGTTGCGTGCGCGATGTCAGCATTGAGCCGTGTGGAATACTGATTTGCCTACTCGAATGACGAACGACAGTGTTCCAGCTTTGAGTGGATGACTGGACACAATCGGCGCGGCAATCCTGGAGGTGCCACTCTACAGAGTTGAGAGGACTCATACTCTAGAACGTACGATTCCTTGATCGTCGTGCACTTGTACATGGAGGCGAAATATCTTCGTGTGGCGACTGCCTGCCTCAGAGTGAATGGATCATAAGGAATACAAAAAAATAGCTGCTGCTACTCCTTTAGCCTTTACCCAACCTACCGCTCGATGTTAAGGGTCCGTTTGGGGTGAGTGCACCATAACCGATGGATTGAGTTTGGAGTGAAGGTAGTTCCCCTTCTCTTCACTCGAAAGCATCACGGTGCGTTACCTTTCGGTCTAATCGATCAACTTTGGCACATTCGTTTGCAATAAAGGTTTTGCTCTCGGTATCAGAGAACGCAACTGTTGCGACATACCGACGGTTGTTGCTTCTTGGATGCTGCTGGTGTGTGTGCCTTGCGGTTGTAGTTGCAGGCACTGTGCACCCATCGAGTCAACGACCGTGATCGCGATCATGTCTGCGTGATCTTACGCGAACGTCAGACTAGGTGAGCTTTTCTTGCTTACCCATAGAAGGGCAATGGCGTGTTCGATCGCTGAAACCTATCGTTAAGGTGTATTTTTGAACGGCATTAAAACACTCCCATCTTAGCGCAACCTTACATCAAACATTTTTCTCAACACACCGAAACGAATGCGGTACGTTTTGAATTTACCAAATGGAACCAAATGTTTGATGAAGCTGCTGCTACCGTACATTTTCCACCGGCACGCATACACTCCGAGATATAAAGTTGAGAGAAATTCGCTTCATAATCGGCCACAAAAAAAAGCGTCTTCAATGTGTTTCCCTTGGATGAAAACCACTTGGCGAAGGCTTCCTGCGACGCTCACCCCGATAGGCTATTAGCATTTTTGATTGGAGGTCTTTGTCGCTTCTTTCGAGGCTGATGAACCAAAGGCGTGCTGTTTTCCTTTTTATGAAGTTTTTCAAAGCCACTAGGTCAGCTGGCAACGCGCTTTTGCACCGATTTAACGAGATTAACGTGCGTAAATTTGTGCACAATGTTCGTTTCCGACCATTTTTTCGCTTGTAAATGGGCGCGCGTGCCCTGCGCTGCGGTTGCGTGGGATGAGCTATTTTTCTGCGCTTCCTTCCGGCTACGGTTTCTGACGGGTTTCTGGCAGTTGAGTTAAGAAATTAGTGCGAAAATAATTCATTCTTCCGTGAGGGTTTCGTGATTGTTCTCAGACGATAGCCGGTAACGGTATTGGTAATAATCTGAATCAGATCTGGGGATGATGCGGCCCGATAACTGGGTAAAATTTGTAATAGGTTTGCGAAGATGATACATTTTCTTTTTAACGATGACTTAGAAATCGGGGGTAGTTTCGCGCTGATTTAGTTGGGTTTGATATGGTCCTAAATGGTCAACAAGCGGGGTAGCGATGTGTGCAACATGTATATGTTTTGTATTGTAAATGGGAAGTATTCGCAATTTGTAATTGAGAAACAGATTTTTAGAACTATTCAAGATGGGCCCGGAGAGGCTTGCCGCGATTATGCATCGGCTGATTGTTAGGATATGGGACCAGGAAGAACTACCGGACGACTGGAAACTGGGTGTTATTCGCCCAGTGTACAAAAAGGGCGACAGACTGGACTGTGCTAACTTCCGAGCCATCACAGTCCTGAATGCTGCCTACAAGATCCTGTCCCGAATACTCTTCTGCAGACTTGCGCCCCTTGCTACAGATTTCGTCGGGAGCTACCAAGCTGGATTTGTTGGAGGGAAATCCACTACCGACCAAATCTTCACTCTACGGCAGATCCTCCAGAAGTGCCGGGAGCACCAGATCCCCACGCACCACCTGTTCATCGACTTCAAGGCACCCTACGACACCATAGATCGTACCGAGCTAGGAACATCATGCGGCAGTACGGTTTCCCTGCGAAACTGGTACGGCTGTTGAGGGCTACAATGGACGGTGTACAGTGCAAGGTGAGAGTGTCGAACATCGTTCGAATCTCACAGGGAACTGAGTCAAGGGGACGGACTCTCCTGTTTGCTGTTCAACATCGCTCTGGAAGGTGTCATGAGAAGCGCGGGCTTCGACATGCGGGGCACGATTTTCACCCGGTCTCTCCAATTCCTTGGCTTCGCGGATGACATCGATATCATCGGGCGAACATCTGCGGCGGTCTGCGCAGCGTACACCCGACTGAAACGCGAGGCCGATAGGATTGGATTGAGGATCAATGCGACGAAGACAAAATACCTGCTTGCCGGAGGCTCTGACCGTGATAGAGCACGACTCGGAAGCAGAGTATTAGTTGACGGCGACGATCTCGAGGTAGTAGAGGAGTTTTGCTACCTTGGCACGATCGTAACTTCGGACAACAACGTAAGCAGCGAAATCCGAAGGCGCATTGTTCAGGGGAATCGTGCCTACTACGCACTCCACAAACTCCTGAGATCCAGAAGACTCCAACAACGCACGAAATGCGCCATATATCGCACTCTGATACGGCCGGTAGTCCTCTACGGGCACGAGTCCTGGAATATGCTGGCGGAGGACGCCAATGCACTCGCCATTTTCGAGCGGCGGGTGCTTCGGACTATCTTTGGCGGTGTGTTCGAGCAGGGCGTGTGGAGAAGGAGAATGAACCACGAGCTAGCTGAGCTGTTTGACGATGCAGACATCCTGACGGTTGTCAAAGCCGGAAGGATACGCTGGTTGGGCCACGTGATGAGGATGCCGGACTCATGCCCTGCCAGGAAAGTGCTCGTCAGCGACCCGTTCGGCACGAGGCGTAGAGGAGCCCAGCGAGCTCGTTGGCTAGATCAAGTGGAGTCAGACCTGAGGGATATCGGATGCAGCCGGGGATGGAGGAGTGCAGCCATGGACCGAGTTTCCTGGAAACTAATTGGACGCCAGGCCCTGTCTACAAGACGTGCTCCGTAGGAGCAGGCCAGAAAAGAAGAAAAAGAAGATGTTTAGAACACAGGTTGGACACTATTGTGTGACAGAATGATTGAGAATATTGTAATACAAAGAGTCCCTAAGAAACTCGAAATAGTTTGTTATCTATGTTAGAGAAAATAACTCGAAAGACTAGCACTTGAAGTCCTCTTAGGTCGTCAAATTAAGCAGCCAACTTCTACCAATTCTGAGCATATGTATTTATATAACGAACATCAACCTCAAAATAACTTATACTCTGTACTTGCTCATAGTTTTAGAAATCCTGATTGGTTTTGATCCTCTTAAAGACGTCTTTTTTTCTGTTAAAATGTTGCAGAAAACAAAACACACTGCCGTTAGTAGAACGGTTCCCTGCACGGGAGGAATGCGTCCGTCGATGTAATGTTGTTTATGTTTTCCCTAGCCTACCATACTGTCCTGCACGTTCAGAACACATAAATATTACCGCCGCTCATCATCTTCCAGCACCCGGAAACGGTCACTGGCCCTGCGTGCATTGTGTTCGCGGTGAAAAATGTTACCACATGTCATGCAAACCGAGAACAGGAGCACGTATCGTAGCACCACCGTACAACCCCCCATACCATTCCAAGGGCAAAGACGAGCAAGTTAGTTGACACTGTCGCCTAGATAATTGGTGCTATGACGCAAGCCTTTCTTTTCCGTCCACTTGGGTTCACAGTAAAAGCGTTCAAAAAGAAAGGTATGCCTCAAAACGGATCCAAAACAAACGGACGTGTACAAATGGTGACGGCGGGCGTTCACTGCACCGGTTGAGCACCGTGTGTAGGTGAGGTAAAAGGTATTAAAGGCGAATTATTCCGCAAAAAAATCAACAAGCAACACTCCACATGCGGTGATGTAATTTCACCACCCGGGGGCGAGAGTTTTTGTTTTGGAAAAGGGGACACACCAGCGTGATTCGCGCTGGGGATGCATTTATGTAAATCAGTTGCAATGAGAGCGGCAAAAATTAAACAAGACAGCAAAAAAAAAACAGCCACAACCTAATCAACACCTCGATCCGACGGCATGTTTGCGATAGTGCGTGGTGGCAACATCAGCGGCACAATGTTATCTCGTTTAGTGTGTGCATGCAGCGGTGGCAAAACATACACCGGACCAGGCGCACATACACGGTCAAAGGTAGGGTTGGGTGTAGTTGACCGATTTTCCACATCGGCTGGATAGAAAATGCTCACTAGTGGGTTAGGAAAAGCAGATATTTGTGGTATTTGTCTCTCACTCTCTCTCTCGCTCTATTGCCTTCCTTTGTGCATAGAGATGCACAAGGGCTGTTTCCCTCTCGAAACCGGGGATGATGCGTAATAAGCTCGTGTGTCTATTTTTTTCTTCTTCTGCTTTTCACCCCGGAATGCACGGGAAGCCATCACAATGGGAGAAAAAAAAACGGTTTAAAATTGCATTCGATCGCGCAATCGTTTTGGTACGCGGTAATGTGCACACCGAGTGTGGGGGGTGGCGTACAGCACGGCCCGAGTGATGAAGGGTAGCGGCTGGCGTCTCGGTTCATTTTCGCAAATATGATAATTTCTTCATTGCGAAAAAAACGAAGTCGGAATGCGCGTGATCTGCACCGGGTAAATATGGGTGGAAGTTTACCCCCGCATTAGTGGCGAGGTGGGATGCTTATGCAGACAAATTGAAGTAACGCGTGCTTGCATTCCCTGTCTCTAATCGCTGTGAGATGAGAAGAGGCAGGTTTTGTTTTCCTCCTCTTTCGGCTAGTCATCGGCACTTCATCGGCATGCAAACAACGCACACCATTAATTGCTAGGTGCGATAGGAAGGAGGAGTTAGTGTTAGCGCCACCGGGAGCTTGGATGGTGGTAGCAAGAAAAAAAAAGGTCGGACAATCGTGAAGTTTTCACTATCGCGTTCGATCAGTTCACCGATCGACGAGGCATAATCGATCCGTCAGCTGCGGCTGTACTGAGCATTTGGAAATGCCGGGAGATTACTGCACGTTACCGGTCCGGTGTGTTACGTTACCGTGTGCCGGATTAGTAGATGCAATGGGATTTGGCTTCTCTTTTTTGCAATGTTTTTTTTTTTTTTGCAATGAGCAGAGTGAAATAATATGTACTGTAATAAACGGTTACGTCAAATTAGCCTAAATAAATAAATGAGGGATATATTCATTGCTAATAATAAAATTTTCGATTTCGAAGTGTTCGATGAGTATTGTTTTGTTGATTGATGATCAATTTTGATGGATTAAAATCGTTCAAATTATTTTTACATAATAATGATTGTAACTAATTTGTATTTGAAAAATTACTGCTTTGGAACTGGTTGCAATAGTTCTATGAATTCATTCAAAAGAAACTGATGCTTGGGATGGGTACAGATCCTGGTAGTACTTTATATATATATTTTACTCCCTAGTTAGTGTGTGGACTTCGCACCGAACTAATCGAACGAATCCGTCATTTAGTTGTTTAGCTGCAGCGCTAACGCTCCAAGTCACGGTAGGACACACCCGCGGGCCGTACCGAAACTCGAACCACTCGCATATGGTACGGTACTATTTAATTAGTTAACGGATGGTGTCGCCACGCATGTCGCACCTCTCAGCACCTTGCTAGCGTCCCGTTCTGGCCCAGGCCCTAGGGGGCCACACGAAAGATGAAAGTAAAAGTGAGCTAACACCTACGGGCTTGAAACGGTCGTCGATCGGATCTCCGGCATTGCAAGGAGAGCAAGTTTAAGCCCGGTTTTAGCGGTCGTTTCTGCGGTGTGCCGGGCTGGGGTACGGTGGTCGGTGGTTTTGCAGTTAATTCCACCCGAAGCAGTACGGTCACGCCTTAGGTGCACCACCTTTGCACCAGAGATTGACGATCGGTTGACGTGGCACGAAAATCATTTTCGCACCACGGTGTCATACGCTCAAACGCACTCAACATATGCGCGTCGTTTGCAATTGTCATGTCTGGTCAAAAATTGTCTCGCCAGTTCATCGAGACACATTAGCAGTCTAACGGTTCGAGCACGGGGTAACGCGTCGTATTCGTGCAATTATCATGGGCGTTGTAATCGAATTAGCGACAGCATCCCATCACTGCCTGCAGCGGTAACAAGCGGGCCCGCCGCAAACGTTTCGCAGCGACAGATGACACGGGGTGATCCGTTTCATAATTTATAAGCCTTTCCATCCCGGTGGTGTAATTAAAACAATTAAAAATCATCGGTATCATCCTGGGAACGTCGGGGTTCGTCGCTTGTGTGTTAGCGCGGATGCACAGAACCACTTGGTAGGTTAGAAACGTGAAACAAGACCCGTTTTTGGAGTCAATTTGCACGATCCACTGTATACGTAATGTATCTTTCTACCGCATCGCAACGGTAATAATCGTGTTTAGTGCGATGTCAACGTTGCCCTTTAAGAGAAGAGGAACAGGAACAGCGACTCTTATCTATTTAACAAATTGAACCCATTTCCGAAGCAGATGTACCTTTTTTTTACACAATACATTGAGTAACGGATGGTTGTTATCTTTAGATTTGAAAAGTAATCATTCTCATACACACACAAACCACAGAAACGACAACTCAAATGGCAGGAGAAAGAATAAAGCCCGTTTGGGTTGTGTATACGCTGCATCGATACGAAAGACTTCAACGCTCGGTTTGTTCCTAAGCGGCGGGAAGAAAAATGTAAGCGACGAACCCTTCTTATTTTACGTGACGGCAAACGTCAACGGCTAAGAATGCATACCGAATTCGCGGAAAACAAATGTTGTTCGCCCCAAGCCTCTCGCTGTTCAGCAGCAAGATCGTGCAACATAATTCAGCCCAAGGACACGTCACCCCAGGTAGTGGTCTCTTGACGTTACACTTGACGAGAGAATTCTTCCACAGCGGGACCGAATTATAGCGTGTTGGTGCGTGCATTTTGATTTTTAGGAAGCAAAACTCTTCAGCTTCAGTAGAATGGTTTTAAAAATAAATTGAATCGTGCGGATTGCTTTACCAAAGGATTAACTCCCGAAATTCGCGTGGCTTTGGCCGTCCTGCGGGAACAATTTCGGCTTCGGGATAAATTATGAGCCCGGTTTCCCAAAATGCTTCCAGAATGCGTCCCAAATTTCGCTCAATAAATCCACAGCATGGTGGTGTATACTTCTTAGAAAACAGCACGAAAAAGGACGTATTTAGGATGTAATAAAATCGCGCGAAAAAACAAGCAGGAAGAATAAAACAAACATTTGCCGAAACTGGCAAAGATACGGTGCCCGACAAGGCCACGGTTTTTCTGTTGCTGTTGCTTCCCATAATCTTGCCTTAGTCATCAGCAGCTTCGTTACGGCTCACGTGATTGGAATTCGAGACGAATGTGAAACGCAACGTCTGCGATTTTGGGTTGCAAGACGCAAGGACGGAAAGCACCGAGGAACACCAAGAAGGAATAACACAAACGCTCGCACTAACGTGCAACGTGCTGTCCATTTGACCGTCGGAGCACCATTACATCATCCCGGTATTGACGAGCGTTTGAGCATTCCATTTGAATAGAAGTGTTGATTTATTGAAGAACCCGTGCGAGTAAAGGTTGGAGCGAAGAACCATTTCGATCAGTGTGTTGGGCTTGGTGCGTCAGTGCCAAGGGTGGGCAGAATGCGGTCGGCAGCGGACGGCTAATAAACGTAAAATAATATTGCGTTCGTTCTGAAGCGAATTAATTTTTCCCCCTTGTTTTTTTTTTTGACTGCCCGATGGCCACCGTGTTTGTTGGAACCGTATCGCGGGACAGGAAGTTTGGTTGTGACGCGCCAATACTTACGGAATGTATTTTAACCCAACAAACATGGGATCATGCTGTGGCAGAAGTCATCGAACGGGAGTGCTGAAGGTGGAAAAGAAAATAAAGAGCCGGGTATGAATATTGCATGCAAAGTGGTTGTTGAAGAATGGTTCTAGAAGGAACAATCGTTCCTAAATGAAGTCGATTGAAAATGAATTGTTACTTAATTAGGTGTGTCTTTTTGCTGTGATTTATATCGTACGGAAGGGTAACGGATAAATTGCACACGTATTGGTTTGAATAGAAAAATCTTCAAGCTGCAAGGAGTATGGAATAAAAGCTTTTCCTATTGTGTTCCCAGATTTTTATAATCGTTTCATCCCTTTTTTGATAAAATTTTAAAAATATTTCCATACTGCTGCCACCGATCCACCGTTATAAACCTTATGCATTTCATTCATGTAAACTCGATAACATAATTTTGGAAAGAAAATTTCACCACAGCCACAGCAAGAGGAGCTCGCCGAAGGTGAACAAACAACCAAGAAGGTCATCAATTCTGGTGATGCAATAACGGGGTGGAAGATGCGTCGTCTCGAGTTCCACCTACCGATATCGAAACCACCCTGCTCTACCGTGTGGCACCGTCAGGAATGTCAACATTTCTCCACACCGGCTTCCATCCGACGTTGTCCCTCACCTTTTGACATCCAACTGTGCTGTATGGCACAAGTTTTGGGGCACCGAATAAGAAAATCTTAACGGAATCCCGTTTCTCTCTCCGACCGGGTGGAACTATGTTGAACCATCAGGGCACCCACTCGACCGTCGAGCGCATACGGAGCGCAAAATCTTATCCGACGTTGATTTGTTTGCACCCCGATCGACTGGTGACCCTTTTTGGGGTGTTTGGCTCGGAAGTTTCTCTCCCGGGGACGAGCCGATCTTAACACGATCGAACGATAGTCGTCAGAAAGCGTCATCGATACGCGATAGTCGTCTTCTCGCTGTCACCGTTGCCGTCGACGATCATAATCGACCAACGGAATCAAGCAAAAGGGAAGCCGGATTGGCGCTGGCTCATTTGAATACTGGCCACACACTCGGTCGCGTGGTGGAACGGTTATAAAGGTTTTTTTTTTCGGTCGACACTCCCAGCTTTGGACACGAGTGCGTTTACCCCCGAGTGTTCCGAGAGGCATTTTTATGATTCCCTTCGTTACCTTTCACCGCACTATCACCACACTTCCGGCGTCCGGTATGCTGACGCTCCCTCCGCCTTGGTTCGCGTAGAGGACGCCTAACTGTACATCGAGAGGATAGGTTCAGATGGCTAGCATAAAAATGCCTTCTAATTCTGATTCATATAAAGGTCACAGGCACGGTTCTTCCAGCGGGTAACGGTGTGCACACACACACACCGGCCGGTCCATAACAGGTCGTACCGATCAGCCGAAAAATCCCTTACTCATGCTGATCGATTCGTCCGGGTTTGCGTTGGAGTATTTCATAGCATGCCGTTGCGTCGTTAAGTGCGATTCGTCCCTCCGCTGGTGAACTCCGCTGGCCAACTCCCAAATAGAAGACAACGAGAAGCGAAAAACCGGTCCCGACAAACCAATACGCCTTCCAGTCGCAAAAAGCGGCGATTCAATAATGGATTGGTTATTAAATTAAACAAACGAAGAAAACAGCACGAAAGCCAAACAGAGTGCAAACTCATCCGCTCAGAAGTGTCGAAGCGTTTCATTCACGTTTCGCCAGCAGCGTGGTCTAGTTTAGTGGGTAGCAAATTGCACTTTTCCTTGCCCGATACGCAAAAGCTGGGAGTGAAAAATCCAATCGAAAAGGTGTTTGTTAGCGTAGGTACAGTTAACTGATACACTGCTACTTCTAAAACTTAAGCATAAGCCAAACGCCGTTCTGTTGGTGAGAAACCCCAACGAAATTCGTCTTAGATGTGTGTTTTTGCTTCTGTTGCGTTCTGTTTTCCCAAGACAAAAACGGCGCTCTGATGAGATGAAATGGGTTTCACTGCATGAGTTGAGTTAAACTGATTAAAACTTAACGGAAATGTTTCGGGTGCTGTGGCCAAAAACGAATTCCGAACCCCTGTTGCTAAGGGACACTATTCTGGTGCTTTTTTTGTTTTGTGGATGTTTCTGGTTTTCTAGAATGTCGTCGAATAATTACCCTAGCGGTTGGATTACGAGACTGGTCAAACGAACGTTCAGAACATCCCCGTGTACATGGAACATGGCAAACAAACATCAACAAATGTCTGCTCTCCTGAAAGCGATTCAACCTCAATTGGAGAGACGGAGAAAAGCAATGAGAGGCACAGAAGTAGGCACAAAAAAGCCCACTTTCGGAACGATGTTTACCACTCGAAAATGGCTGAACGACCTTCAGGTTTCGCGTTGGGTCGCGCTTTAGCGCTTTATGCAGATTTGTTTCGATTATGGTTGTTATGGAAGGTGTGAAATTCAAACGCGGCGTTCAATCTCCTAAGGTCTAGAATTTCCTCTCATTCATAGCGCCACGCACAGAACAGAAGTATCCCCACGTGAGTCGGAGCTTTTGCTAGTCGATCGTCGTTGTGCGACGCATTTCGTTTACGCTCTAGCGTGTCGCACAATTTGAATATTCAATGCATACGGTCCGGATTAAAAAAAAACCCACTGTCCGAACGTCAAGGAATCTCGTAGGTGGATGGAATTCACTGTCGTGTGTAGTGGTGAGTAAGCGGGTTTTACGCGTGTGTTCGGGCTTTACTGTCAGGCTCGGTTGTGGTGACATGGGTAGGGGATTGTTGCCACCTTTGGTCCGGTCTGGAAATCCTTGTCGGAGAGAAAACTCGTCATCACCACACCGGTCTCGGAGGAGTCGTTATTAATTTGTTGTGCAATAATCGCCGTGCGTGTGTGTGTCTGTGTTGCGTTTGCCCGATCGTATCGGCCTGAATGTTTGATTGCAAACAGGTGAAGTGTGCGATTTTCTGTGCTTATTGGTTATTGTGTGACTGATGTGAATAGCGTGATAATAGGAGCAGTTGTATCATCGCTTTATTAGTTTTGAAAAACATTTTAAGCTATTCTTAGTTTAATCTTGCTGCTGGTTGGGTGTCGTCTTGTGGTTTAATCGAGATTGGAGCACAGACTTCGTTTGTAGGTGCGTGAAGATCAAGCTTCACCTACATTGCTCTACAAAGACCTTACAAAATTGAAGCCTACTTTATAGTTATCATGCTTGTCGTCTTATTACGGACTAAAAAACACTTGGATATAATCACAAAACCAAAAACAGATGACAGATGTTACCTCCCCGTTTCACTCATTCACTCTTCAACATAAGCAGCATGATCAAAATATGTTCATTGCATCAACCTCCATCACACCGAGCTCTACTAATTGAAGCAGCGAATAAATAAATCGTAGCATCAATCAAACCATGTCCACATTCCTCAACCTTATCGATACGTTGCAACACATCAGCTGACAGTTGAAGTTGTAGTGCAGCGCGCTCAAAAAACCCGATCAACCGAGGCTGGTGCAGGTGGCCACTCTAGCCACGTTCTACCACCGTTCCCGGTGCGATTGTGCAACGAAAGTCGGGAACGCTTAAACGGCACCGGCGTAATTGATACGGTTTCGCTTTTCTTTGCCAAGTGAAACCTGTCCGCAGAGTAAGTTGCTACCATTTATCCCACCTAATAAGCTTGAATGCCACCCGCAAAAGGAAAACGGAGGGCTAGCTTAAGGGCTGCGGAGTTGTTTGCTCGACGCGCACAACAGGAGTGTACACTTTAGAAGCAAATGTTTGGCAAATCTTCTCTCGAGTCATTTGGGACCATTTTCCGTGTGCCTGCTGTACTTGTTGATGGCTGTTGGTTCTTACGGTTAATTGGCACCGGAATGTAGTGCACGGTGGCCACGTGACCACTTTCGGGGCGCCAGCCAGCTGACAGGTGTGGGCGAATGTGGTGGGGACGGTTGTCGCACGGTCACCTTTTTAAAAGCGCACACCCTGGCTTGGTGACTGCCAGGAGCTGTGGTAAGTTGTCGTTGGCGGTTGCTTTTAATGTTCAATTGCAACACATCGCGCAACGAGCGCAACTGCAACCTTGTCGACGTGGACCACAGCGAGAGCGAGACGATGTTATCGTAAGGAAAAGATAAATGAGATGCACAGCGCGTGCGGCCTCCTAAGCTTCCTAAGCCGAGCTAATGCGATCATGACACTGGCGTTTGGATGGGTTTGGGAAGGGGGGTACCCCTAGGGTGGGGTATGTTTTCACCCGATTTGACATATGCTGATGACGGTTGATGAGCATTTCGAAAGCAATTAGAGTGTTCCGTAGGGAAATGAGAAGGTGAGAGCAACCCTGTGGAGCAGCTATTGGACGCTGCCGTATTACGCCGTGGCTTGCTGTGCGATGAAAAATGGACCCCTGCGCTCGTCATCGATTGCTTGGTTCGAAAGGAAAAGTTGATGCAGGGTAAGTCTATTTACCTAGCAGTTTCCTAATGGATGCTTATGGAGAGGTTCACCTGATAAGCGGTGAATGTGTAGTATTACACAAGGTGATGTATTATTAAATTGAAAGTTTGTAAATGGGCAGCCAAGATGGAGTAAGGAAACGTCGTTTGAAATGCTGTAATGTAAGTAAGCGAGCACCCTGTATTACAGCGATGTAGAGAAGCTGTTGCATGATCGGTGCAATATGTTTTGGCCCAAAGCGTAGTACTTCGTCCAGAATGAAAATTTACCAATAATCATAAAATTCTATATGATTAAAACTAGTGTTGGGTAAATCTGATTCAGATTCATGAATCTGAATGAATCTTTGAACTGAATGAATGACTCTGAATCCCTATTATAAAGATTTATAAATCCACAAAGATTCATGAATCCCCAAAGATTCATGAATCCTCAAAGATTCATGAATCCTCAAAGATTCATGAATCCTCAAAGATTCATGAATCCTCAAAGATTCATGAATCCTCAAAGATTCATGAATCCTCAAAGATTCATAAATCCTCAAAGATACATGAATTTTCTAAAATTCGTGTATTCTCAAAAATTCATCACTTTACGTATTCTTTACGCTTTTGATTTCAATTTTAACTCGTTCGTAGATAATAAT